>JAODAL010080651.1:0-12167 GCA_025379985.1 Phyllomedusa bahiana | reverse complement strand
GGGGGGACACCACCCCAGGGAGAGGGGGGGACTACCCCCCAGGAGGGGAGGGGGATCCCAAACCCCCAGGAAAAGGGGGGGATACCCCCCAGGAGAGAGGGGGAACTACCACCCCCAGGAGTGGGGGGGGACTACCCCCCCCAGGAAGGGGGGGGACTACCCCCCAGGAAAAGGGGACTCACCCCAGGAGAGAGGGGGGGTCCCAACCCCGGGGGAGGAAAGAGGGGGGACTACCCCCCAGGAGAGGGGAAAAGGGGGGGACTAAAACCCAGGAGAGGGGGGCTACCCCCCGGGGGGAAAGAGGGGGACTACCACCCCCGGAAAAAGGGGGGGATGGAGGGGGGGAATAAAAACCCCCAGGGGAGGGGACTCCCAACCCCAAAGGAAGAAAAAGGGGGGACTCCCAACCCCAGGGGGAGGGGGGGACAAAACTTTCCCCCCAGGGGGGAAAAGAGGGGGTCCCAACCCCCAGGAGAAAAGGGGGGGAATACCCCCCAAGGAGAGGGGAACTAAACCCCCAGGAGAGAGAGGGGGACTACCACCCCCAAGAGGGGACTCCCACCCCAGGAAGAGGACTCCACCCCAGGAGAGAGGGGGGAAACCACCCCGGGGAGAGAAGGGGGGGGCCCCCCCAGGAGAGGGAAAGGGGGGGACTACCCCCCCGGGGAAGAGGGGGACTCCCCCCCCCCGGAGGGGGGAAAAAAGGGGGAAAACTACCACCCCCCCTGGAGAAGAGAGGAAAAAAAGGGGGACAAACAACCCCCGGGAAAGGGAGGAGGGGGCCTAAAACCCCCAGGAAAAACCGAAGGGGGATACCCCCCCGGGAGAGAGGGGATTCCCCCCCCCAAAGGGGAGAGAGGGGGAATACCCCCCAGGAGAGAGAATCCCACCCCAGGAGGGAGAGGGGGACTCCCCAACCCCCAGGGGGAGAGGGGGGGGCAAACCCACCCCCGGGAGAGGGGGGACTAAAACCCCCGGGAGAGAGAGGGGACAAAAAAACCCCCGGGGAAGGGGAAAAAAAGAGGGGGATACCCCGCTAGGAGAGGGGACAAAAACCCCCGGGAAAAGAGGGGGGACAAAAAAACCCCCCAGGAGAAAGAGGGCTAAAAAACCCCCAGGAGAGAGGGGGGACAAACCCCCCCCAAAGGAGGGGGGGACTAAAACCCCAGGAGAGGGGGGCCCTACCCCCGGAGAAGAGGGGATTTAAACCCCCCCAAAAAAGGGGAGGGCCCAAAAACCCCCAGGAAAAAGGGGGGTACCCCCCCCAAGGGAGAGGGGGACACCCCCCCAAAGGAAGAGGGGACGCCACCCCCGGGAGAAGAGGGGGGCCCCTCCCACCCCCAGGAGAAAAGGGGGAACTCCCACCCCCCAGGAGGGGGGGGGACTCCCACCCCCGGGAGAAGGGGGCCCAAAAGGAGGGGGACTCCCACCCCCGGGGAGAGAGGGGGACTCCCCCCCCCGGGGAGAGAGGGGGGGAAAACCCACCCCCAGGAGGGGGGGGGTCTACACCCCCGGGAAAGAGAGGGGGGGCCCCCCAAAAAACCCCCCAAGGAGAGGGGAAACCACCCCCCCCCGGAGAGGGGGGGCCCCCAAACCCCCAAGAGAGGGGGGGACTACCCCCCCCAAGGGAAAAGGGGGGGGAAAAAAAACCCCCAGGAGGAGAGGGGGATTTCCCAAAAACCCCCGGGAGAGGGGGGGACTAAACCCCCAGGAGAGGGGGGGACTAAAAACCCCAGAAGAAAAGGGGAAGGGGGACTACCAACCCCAGGAAGGGGGGGGACTACCACCCCCAGGGAAGAAAAAGAGGGGACTACCCCCCCAGGAGAGGGGCCCCCCCGGAGAGGGGGACTACCACCCCCAGGAGGGGAGGGGGACTCCCAACCCCCGGAGAGAAGAAAAGAGGGGACTAAAAACCCCCGGGAGAAAGAACTACCCCCCAGGGGGCGCGAACGGGGAGGGGGGCCAACCCCCAAAGGGAAGAGAGGGGGGGACTAAAAACCCCCGGGGAGAGAGGGGGGGACTCCCCAACCCCCGGGAAAGAGGGGGGGGAAACTACCACCCCGGGGGGAAAAAGGGAGGGGGTCTCCCCAACCCCGGAGGGAGGGGGTCTACCCCCCCCCAAGGAGGGGGGGACTCCCAACCCCCAAGAGAAAACCCCCCCGGAGGGGGCCCAACCCACCCCCAGGAAAAGGGGGGGCCCCACCCCCCCCCAAAGGAGGGGGGGGACTAAAACCCCCAGAAGGGGGGGACTAACCCCCAGGAAGAGGGGGGGACAAACCACCCCCAAGGAGAGGGGGGACAAACCCCCCCCCAAGGAGAGGGGGGACTACCCCCCCCCAGGAGAAAAAGGGGGGGATTTAAAACCCCCAAAGGAGAGAGGGGGACTCCCACCCCCAGGAGAGAGAGGGGGACTCCCACCCCCGGGAAAAGGGATCCCAACCCCCGGGGAGAGGGCTACCCCCCCCAGGAGAGAGGGGGGGACTCCAAACCCCCAGGAAAAGGGGGGGACTACCACCCCCAAAAAGAGAAAAAAGGGGGGACTCCCAACCCCAGGGGGGATCCCAAGGAGAAAAGGGGGGGACTACCCCCCCCAAAAAGGGGAGAGAGAGGGGACTACCCCCCCCAGGAAAAAGGGGACTCCCACCCCCTGAGGGGGAGGGGGCAACCACCCCGGAAGAGGGGACTACCACCCCCAGGAGAGGGGAACTACCACCCCCAGGAGAGGGGGACTACCACCCCCAGTAGAGGGGGACTACAACCCCCAGGAGAGAGAGGGGGACTACAACGCCCAGGAGAGAGAGGGGGACTACCACCCCCAGGAGAGAGAGGGGGACTACCACCCCCAGGAGACGGGGCCTACCAACCCCCAGGAGACGGGGCCGACCAACCCCCAGGAGACGGGGCCTACCAACCCCCAGTATAGGGGGACTACAACCCCCAGGAGAGGGGGACTACAACCCTCAGGAGAGAGAGAGGGGAACTACCACCCCCAGTAGAGGTGGAGGACTAGATACCATCCTCAGTAAAGGTGGAACTACCACCCCCAGGATTAGGGGGGGACTACCACCCCCAGGAGAGGGGGGGGACTACCACCCAGGAGAGAGAGGGGGGACTACCACCCCCAGGAGAGAGAGGGACTACCACCCCCAGGAGAGAGAGTGACTACAACACTCAGGAGAGAGAGGGGGACTACCACCCTCAGGAGAGAGGGGGGGACTACAACCCTCAGGAGAGAGAGGGGGACTACCACCCTCAGGAGAGGGGGACTACAACCCCCAGGAGAGGGAGGGACTAGCACCCCCAGGAGAGAGAGGGACTAGCACCCCCAGGAGAGAGAGGGACTAGCACCCCCAGGAGAGAGAGGGACTAGCACCCCCAGGAGAGAGAGGGACTACCACCCCCAGGAGAGGGGGACTACCACCCCCAGGAGAGGGGGACTACAACCCCCAGGAGAGGGAGACTACAACGCCCAGGAGAGAGAGGGACTACATCCCTCAGGAGAGAGAGGGGAACTACCACCCCCAGGAGAGGGGGACTACCACCCCCAGGAGAGGGGGAATACCACCCCCAGGAGATGGGGCCTACCAACCCCCAGGAGAGGGGGCCTACCAACCCCCAGGCGCCGGGGCCTACCACCCCCCAGGACACGGGGCCTACCAACCCCCACGACACGGGGCCCACCCACCCCCAGGAGAGGGGGACTACAACCCTCAGGAGAGAGAGGGGAACTACCACCCCCAGGAGAGGGGGACTACCACCCTCAGGAGAGGGGGACTACCACCCCCAGGAGAGGGGGACTACCACCCCCAGGAGAGGGGGACTACCACCCCCAGGAGAGAGGGACTACAACTCCCAGGAGGGAGAGGGGACTACCACCCCCAGGAGAGGGGGACTACAACTCCCAGGAGAGGGGGACTACCAAATCCGCCCAGGAGAGGAGGTGACTAACCCAACCCTCAGAGACAAGGGAGTAACATAACAAACCACCCCCAGGAGAGGGGGACTACCACGCCCAGGAGAGAGAGGGACTACAACCCTCAGGAGAGAGAGGGGAACCACCCCCTCCCGGAGAGGGGAACTACCACCTCCAGGAGAGGGGGCCTACCACCCTCAGGAGACGGGGCCTACCAACCCCCAGGAGAGGGGGACTACAACCCCCAGGAGAGGGGGACTACAACCCTCAGGAGAGAGAGGGGGACTACCATCCTCAGGAGAGGGGGACTACCCCCCCCAGGAGAGAGAGGGGGACTACCACCCCCAGGAGAGAGAGGGGAACTACAACCTCCAGGAGAGGGGGACTACCACCCTCAGGAGAGGGGGACTACCACCCACAGGAGAGGGGGACTACCACCCAAAGGCGAGGGGGACTACCACCCCCAGGAGAGGGGGACTACCACCCCCACGAGAGGGAGGGACTACACGCTCCCATGGATAGGGAGGGACTACCACCCCCCAGTAGATGAGAGGGACTACCTCCCCAGGAGAGAGAGAGACTAACCACCTGGCTCGGCCCCCAGGAGAGGGGGACTACGACCCCCAGGAGAGAGGGGGACTACGACCCCCAGGAGAGAGGGGGACTACGACCCCCAGGAGAGAGGGGGACCACGACCCCCAGGAGAGAGGGGGACTACCACCCCCACGAGTGAGGGGGACTACCACCCCCAGGAGAGGGGGACTACCACCCCCAGGAGTGAGGGGGACCACCACCCCCAGGAGTGAGGGGGACTACCACCCCCATGAGAGGGGGACTACCATCCCCAGGAGAGAAAGGGACTACCATCCCCAGGAGAGAAAGGCAATACCATCCCCAGGAGAGAAAGGGACTACCAGCCCCAGGAGAGAAAGGGACTATCACTCCCAGGAGAGGGGGACTACCACCCCCAGGAGAGGGGGACTACCACCCCCAGGAGAGAGGGACTACCACCCCCAGGAGAGGGGGACTACCACCCCCAGGAGAGGGGGACTACCACCCCCAGGAGAGAGAGGGGGACTACCACCCCCAGGAGAGAGAGGGGGACTACCACCCCCAGGAGAGAGAGGGGGACTACCACCCCCAGGAGAGAGAGGGGGACTACAACCCCCAGGAGAGAGAGGGGGACTACAGCTCCCAGGAGAGAGAGGGGGACTACAGCTCCCAGGAGAGGGGGGACTACAACTCCCAGGAGAGGGGACTACCACCCCCAGGAGAGAGAGGGGGACTACAACCCTCAGGAGAGAGGACTACCACTCCCAAGAGAGAGAGAAGGGACAACCACCCCCAGGAGAGAGAGGGGGACTACAACTCCCAGGAGAGGGGACTACCACCCCCAGGAGAGAGAGGGGGACTACAACCCCCAGGAGAGAGGACCTACACCGCCCAGTGATAGAGGAAGGGATCAACCACCCCCCAGGATAGAGAGAGGACTACAACCCCCAGGAGAGAGAGGGGGACTACAACCCCCAGGAGAGAGAGGGGGACTACCACCCCCCTGACCGGGGGACTACCACCCCTAGGAGAGAGGACTACCACCCCCAGGAGAGAGAGGGGGACTACCACCCCCAGGAGAGAGAGGGGGACTACCACCCCCAGGAGAGAGAGGGGGACTACCACTCCCAGGAGAGAGAGGGGGACTACCACTCCTAGGAGAGAGAGGGGGACTACAACCCCCAGGAGAGAGAGGGGGACTACAACTCCCAGGAGAGGGGGACTACAACTCCCAGGAGAGGGGACTACCACCCCCAGGAGAGAGAGGGGGGAAAACACAACCCAGGAGAGAGAGGGGGACTACCACACCCAGGAGAGAGAGGGGGACTACCACCCCCAGGAGAGAGAGGGGGACTACCCCTCCAGGAGAGAGAGGGGGACTACCCCTCCCAGGAGAGAGAGGGGACACCACTCCGGAGGAGTAGGGGGACTACCACTCCCAGGAGAGAGAGGGGGACTACAACTCCCAGGAGAGAAGGGACTACAACACCCAGGAGAGAGAGGGGGACTACCACTCCTAGGAGAGATAGGGGGACTACATCCTCAGGAGAGAGAGGGGAACTACCACCCCCAGAGAGAGATAGGGGGACTAGCACCACCCCCATGAGAAGAGAGGGGGAACTAACAACCTCCAGGAGAGGGGGACTAACCGACCCTCATGAGAGAGGGGGAACGACCACCCACCATGAGAGGGGGACTACCAGCCATGAGGAGAGGGGGACTACCAACCCAGGAAGGGGGACTATAACCACCCCCAGGAGAGGGAGGGACTACCACCCCCAGGAGAGGGAGGGACTACCACCCCCAGGAGAGAGAGGGACTACCACCCCCAGGAGAGAGAGGGACTACCACCCCCAGGAGAGGGGGACCACGACCCCCAGGAGAGAGGGGGACCACGACCCCCAGGAGAGAGGGGGACTACGAGCCCCAGGAGAGTGAGGGGAACCCACGAACCCCAGGAGAGAAAGGGGGACTAACCAGCCCCCAACGAGTGTAGGGGGACCACCACCCCCAGGAGTGAGGGGGACCACCACCCCCAGGAGTGAGGGGGACCACCACCCCCAGGAGTGAGGGGGACTACCACCCCAGGAGAGTGGGACTACCATCCCCAGGAGAGAAAGGGACTACCATCCCCAGGAGAGAAAGGCAATACCATCCCCAGGAGAGAAAGGGACTACCATCCCCAGGAGAGAAAGGGACTATCACTCCCTGGAGAGGGTGACTACCACACCCAGGAGAGGGGGACTACCACTCCCAGGAGAGAGGGACTACCACCCCCCAGGAGAGGGGGACTACCACCCCCAGGAAGAGTGAGGAACATCACCCCCAGGGAGAGAGAGGGGAACTACCACCTCCATGCAAGGACGATAGGGGGAACTTACACCCCCAGGAGTGAGAGGGGGAATACAACCCCCAGGATAGATAGGGGTACTACGCTCCCAGAGGAGAGAGGGGAATACACGCTCCGCATGGAGAGAGACGGGCGACGTACAACTCCCACGGAGAGAGAGTGCGCGACTACAAACTCCCAGGAGAGAGGGACTACCACCCCAGGAGAGAGAGGTGGACACAACCTCAGGAGAGAGTGACTATCCCTCCAAGAGAGAAGAGGAACGGGACAACCACCCCCAGAGAGAGAGGGGACTGACAACTACCCGAGAGAGTGGGACATATACCACCCCAGGAGAGAGAGGGGGACTACCACCCCCAGGAGAGAGGACTACCACCCCCAGGAGAGAGAAGGGACAACCACCCCCAGGAGAGAGAGGGGGACTACAACCCCCAGGAGAGAGAGGGGGACTACAACCCCCAGGAGAGAGAGGGGGACTACCACCCCCAGAAGAGGGGGACTACCACCCCCAGGAGAGGGGGACTACCACCCCCAGGAGAGGGGGACTACCACCCCCAGAAGAGAGAGGGGGACTACCACTCCCAGAAGAGAGAGAGGGGTGACTACCATCTCCCAGAAGAGAGAGGGGAGAACTACCACTCCCAGAAGAGTAGAGGTGGACTACAACCCCAGAGAGAGAGGGGGACTACAACTCCCAGGAGAGGGGACTACAAGCTCCCAGAGAGGGTACTAGAACCACCCCCAGGAGAGAGAGAGGAGGGGAAAACAGCTCCCAGGAGAGAGAGGGGACTACCCCACTACCCAGAGAGAGAGAGTGCGTGACTAGTCCACTCCCAGCAGAGAGAGGGGGACTCCCACTCCCAGGAGAGAGAGGGGGACTACCCCTCCCAGGAGAGAGAGGGGGACTACCACTCCGAGGAAGGGACATTTACCCCAACCCCAGGAGAGAGAGACAGGGGGGTACTACAACTCCCAGGAGAGAAGGGACTACAACACCCCCGAGAGAGAGGGGGACTACAACTCCCAGGAGAGAGAGGGGGTCTACAACACCCAGGAGAGAGGGGGGACTACCACCCCCAGGAGAGAGAGGGGGACTACAACTCCCAGGAGAGTGCGGACCTACCACGCCCCAGGAGAAGAGATGGGAGACTACTACCCTCAGGAGAGAGGACTACCACTCCCAAGAGAGAGAGAAGGGACAACCACCCCCAGGAGAGAGAGGGGGACTACAACTCCCAGGAGAGGAAACTACCACCCCCAGGAGAGAGGGGGACTACCACCCCCGGAGAGAGGACTCCCACCCCCAGCAGAGAGAGGGGGACAACCACCCCCAGGAGAGAGAGGGGGACTACAACTCCCTCCTAGGACGACGAGAGGCGGAGACCTACAAACCCCCCAGTAGAGAGAGGATGGGGACTAACCACCCCCAGAAGAGGGACTACCAACCCCCAGGGAGAGGGGGACTAGCTACCACCGTCCCGAGGAGAGGGGGAACCTCACCACCTCACCAGAAAGAGAGAGGAAGCGGGGTACTACCACTCCCAGAAGAGAGAGGGGGACTACCACTCCCAGAAGGAGAAGAGAGGGGGACTACCAACGTCCCAGAAGAGATCTGAGGTGGGGTAGTCACAATCCCCCTCAGAGGAGAGAGAGGGCTGGGACTTACAACTCCGCAGGAGAGGGTCAGACCTCACAAACACCCAGGAGAGGGACTTACTCACCCACCCAGAGATAGAGAGGTGGGAAATACAGCTCCCAAGTGAGATAGATGAGGGATCTTAGCCACTCGCCCAGTGAGATGAGAGGGGGACTACCACTCCCAGGAGAGAGAGGGGGACTACCACCCCCAGGAGAGAGAGGGGGACTACCACCCCCAGGAGAGAGGACTACCACCCCCAGGAGAGAGGACTACCACCCCCAGGAGAGAGAGGGGGACTACAACTCCCAGGAGAGAGGGACTACAACCCCCAGGAGAGAGAGGGGGACTACAACACCCAGGAGAGAGAGGGGGACTACAACACCCAGGAGAGAGGGGGGACTACCACCCCCAGGAGAGAGAGGGGGACTACCACCG
The DNA here is from genome assembly GCA_025379985.1 of Phyllomedusa bahiana. Taxonomy (NCBI): domain Eukaryota; kingdom Metazoa; phylum Chordata; class Amphibia; order Anura; family Hylidae; genus Phyllomedusa; species Phyllomedusa bahiana. The sequence goes on along the minus strand of JAODAL010080651.1, from coordinate 3,278 downwards.
CCAGGAGAGGGGACTACAACCCCCAGGAGAGGGGGACTACCACCCCCAGGAGAGGGGGACTACCACCCCCAGGAGAGAGAGGGGGACTACCACCCCCAGGAGAGAGAGGGGGACTACAACCCCCAGGAGAAAGAGGGGGACTACAACTCCCAGGAGAGGGGACTACCACCCCCAGGAGAAAGAGGGACTACAACTCCCAGGAGAGGGGACTACCACCCCCAGGAGAGGGGACTACCACCCCCAGGAGAGAGAGGGGGAATACCACCCCCAGGAGAGGGGGACTACCACTCCCAGGAGAGAGAGGGGGACTACCACTCCCAGGAGAGAGAGGGGGACTACCCCTCCCAGGAGAGAGAGGGGGAGACCTACACCCCCATGAGTAGAGAGTGGGCTACCACCCCAGAGATGTGTACTACAACCACCCCCAGGAGAGATAGGGGGACTACAACGCCCAGGAGAGAAGGGACTACAACACCCAGGAGAGAGAGGGGGACTACAACACCCAGGAGAGAGAGGGGGACTACAACACCCAGGAGAGAGGGGGACTACCACCCCCAGGAAGAGATAGTTGGGGGCTGCTCATACCACTCCGTAAATCGTGTGCCTCAATCGAGGACGAGTAGTGAATCTACACACCCCCCGGAGAAGGGTGAGACGACTGACCACCTCCCACATGAGACGGGGACTACCACCCCCCAGGCGAGAGAGGGGGAATACAGCCCCCAGGAGAGATACGGGGGACATACAACTCACCCAGGATAGAGGGACCTACCCACCCCCGAGAAAGAGGACTACAACTCCCAGGAGAGGGGACTACCACCCCCAGGAGAGAAAGGGCGACTACCACCCCCCGGAGAGGGGGACTACCACCCCCAGGAGAGAGGGAGGAGAACTACACCACCACCACGAGAGAGAGGGGGACTAACCACCCCCAGTGAGAGAGAGGGGTGCCTAACAACCCACCCAGAGAGAAAGAGGGACTTACAACTCCCAGAGAGGCGACTACCACCCGCCAGGCAGAGAAAGGGGCGACCAACCACCACCAGGAGAGGGGGACTACCACCCCCAGGAGAGAGAGGGGGGGAGACTAACCTAATCGCCCAGGATAGAGGACTACACCCCCAAGGAGGAGAAGAGGGGGACTACAACTCCCAGGAGAGAAGGGGACTACTACCCCCTAGGAGAGCGAGAGAGGGGGGACTATCAACTCCCAGGAAGATGGGAACTACCGACCTCCCAGGTGAGAGTAGGGGGACTACCACACCTAGAGAGATTATGGGTCGACAAACCACTCCAAGGAGAGAGGAGGGGGGACTACCACTCCGTAGGAGAAGAGAAGGGGGCGACTACCTACCCTCAAGGAAGAGTGGGGGCGGTACTACCAACTCCCCAACGCGAGAGAGAGGGGGACTCTACAACCCCCAGGAGAGAGGAATACCACCCCCAGGAAGGAGAGCAGGGACTACCGCCACCCCCAGAGGAGAGAGAGAACAACCACCGCCCAGTGTAAAAGAGAGGGACTACGAACCCCAGAGAGACAGAAGGAGGGGACAACCACTGCCGGAGGAGAAGCAGAAGGGACTATACAATCCCCCATGAGAGAGAGAGGGAGGACATACAGATCCCCAGAGGAGAGTGAGAGAGGGGACTACCACCCCCAGTAATGAGGGGGGCTAACCCACCCCCAGGATAGACAGAAGGGGGACTCACAACCCTCAGAAGAAGAGGCGGACTACCACCCCCAGGGGACTATAGCCGTATCCCCATAGAGAGGACACAACTCCCTAGGAGCAGAGACAGGGGACTACAACCCCCAGGAGAGAGAGGGGGACACTAACCCTCAGGAGAGAGAGGGACTACCACCCCCAGGAGAGAAGGGGACCTACCACCCCCGAGGAGTGAGAGGTCTACCACCTACCCAGGAGAGATGAGTAGGGACTACCACTCCCCATGAGTAGGAGAGGACTACCAACCCCAGGAGAGAGAGGGGGACTACCCACCTTCCATGAGAGAGGGGGACTACCACCCCCAGGAGAGAGAGGGGGACTACCACCCCCAGAGAGGGAGGGGACTACCAACACCCCTCAGGAGAGGGAAGGGGAGCGAACTAATACCACCCCCAGGAGGATAGAGGGAACTACCACCCCCAGGAGAGGGGAACTACCACCCCCAGGAGAGGGGGACTAACCACCTCCCAGTCAAGATGGGGGACTTACACCACCCCCAGGATGAGAGAGGGGATACTACGAACAGCCCAGAAGAGAAGAGGAAGGGACTACCACAACCCGAGGAAGAGAGAAGGGGGCGAGCCCTACCACCCCCCAGGCGAGGGGGCCTACCAACCCCCAGGCGACGGGGCCTACCAACCCCCAGGAGACGGGGCCTACCAACCCCCAGGAGAGGGGGACTACAACCCCCAGGAGAGGGGGACTACAACCCTCAGGAGAGAGAGGGGAACTACCACCCCCAGTAGAGGGGGACTACCACCCTCAGGAGAGGGGGACTACGACCCCCAGGAGAGGGGGGGACTACCACCCCCAGGAGATGGGGACTACCACCCCCAGGAGAGAGAGGGACTACCACCCCCAGGAGAGAGAGGGACTACCACCCCCAGGAGAGAGAGGGGGACTACCACCCTCAGGAGAGGGGGACTACCACCCTCAGGAGAGGGAGGGACTACCACCCCCAGGAGAGGGAGGGACTACCACCCCCAGGAGAGAGAGGGACTACCACCCCCAGGAGAGAGAGGGACTACCACCCCCAGGAGAGAGAGGGACTACCACCCCCAGGAGAGAGAGGGACTACCACCCCCAGGAGAGAGGGGGACTACCACCCCCAAGAGTGAGGGGGACTACCACCCCCAGGAGAGGGGGACTACCACCCCCAAGGAGAGGGGGACTACCACCCCCCAGGAGAGAGAGGGGGACTACCCCCCCCCAGGGGGGAGGGACTACCCCCCCAAAGGACAGGAGAGGGGGGACTACCACCCCTAGGGGACTCCCCACCCCCAGGAGAGGGGAAAACCCCCCCAGGGAGGGGGACTACCACCCCAGGAGAGAGGGGGGGACTACCACCCCCAAGGGGAGGGGACTACCCCCCCCGGGAAAGAGAGGGGACTACCCCCCCCGGGAGAGAGAGGGGGACTCCCACCCCCAGGAGAGGAGGGAACTCCCACGCCCAGGGAGAGGGGACTCCCACCCCCAGAAGGGGGGGACAACCCACCCAAGAGAGGGGGACAAACCCCCCCCCCGGGGGAGAGAGGGGGGCTCCCCCCCGGA
>JAODAL010080650.1:0-12168 GCA_025379985.1 Phyllomedusa bahiana | reverse complement strand
ACAGAAAAAACGCATCCGGTTTTTTCCACAGATAATGTGGATCTTTTGATTTCATCAAGATGAATCAGGTGGATCTCTGATGGTTTTTGGCCCCAATTCCCCGAGGTCAAGTTTATTGCGGTTCTTCACTTTCCCCTTTTCAAACAAAATGGTCCTCTTGAAAATTTTTTTTTTAAATGATCATTTTTACTGAATTTTTATTCTTTTTTCCCCAAAACGTTCATTTTGCTGGTTTTTTTGTGGGAGAAAGTAAAGACAGCAAGGTTTCTGAAACAGTATTCCATTTACTCACTTTATTTTTGAAGTTTTCGCTTTGTCAATGATTTTGAGGTCATGTTGCTGTGGTACGCTATAATTATGGTCCTTTGGGAAAACAGAAATGTGGCTTTTGGGTGGAATTTTCTCCCTCACTTTTTTTAAATAGTGGTAAAAGTCATATTTAAATTTTTTGGGGTCAGTACGTGAAATACAGCAAAAAACATGGTCCTTTGGAACAGAATGTGGCTTTTAAGTGGCATTTCTCCCTCACAATTTTTAAAATAGTGGTTTTAGAATTATTTTTTATAATTTTTTGGGTCATGCGTTTGGGGAGCAATACCGGCCCTTTTATAAAAAAATTTTGTTTCAAAACAGACATTTTTTCTTTTCAAAATTGTCCAAAGTGGCTAAAAAGGGTATGTTTGAATTTGGGGGGGCATTTTGTTTTAAAATCAGCTATATACAGGTCCTATTATAAAAAAATTTTGTTTCTAAAGACATTTGTTTTACAATTGTCAAGAGTGGCTAAAAGGGTGGGGTGTGTGTCAAAAAACGGGAAATGGGTGGGACGTGTTTAAAGGAACAATTTCAAAATGATTGTTTTTTGCAAGATCTTTAAATGCATAATCCCCGTATTGAGACAACCCTTTTTTTCAATTAAAAAAAGAGAAACAAAGACATGGTGGGGTTCCATCCTATTTTTAAAAATGGTTTTTAGAAAAAAATATAAAAAACTTGCAGTCAAAATAGTGGAAAAAAAAATTCCTCTGAAAGTACAAGGAGGGTAAGGAAAACTTGACCAGATGTAGGTTATCAGCGACAGGAGTATGGAGCAGGGGACAGGAACAAAGACGAGACAATTTCCTCCAGCCTTTGAGAAAAATAGAAAAAAAAATCCCAAAAAAAAAGGGCAGTGGTGGAACAGGGGGCTTTAAACCACCTTATTTCCAAGTAAAGCTAAATTTGGCCCGCATATACGGAGGGGAAAAGCCTTCCCAGGATAGGGACAGCATATTCAGTGAAACAAAAAGGGTGGTTAAAAGACCCCCTATTTCCGGCATTTTTTAAAATCTGGGGGTCGACGGGTTTTAAATGGTATTCTGGGGTGCAGGACAGATATAGTTAATGTCCAGTTAATAAAATGGGGGGGTTCAAAAGACCCCTTTTCCCAGCTTTTTTTAATTTTGGGGGGGGCAGCAGGTTAATGGTCATACTGCGGTGGGACAAAAGGGGTCAATGTCCGTTCAACTAAAATGGTGTTGAAAACCTTTTCCCGGCATTTTTTAATCTTGGGTCAAACAGGTTTAATGGTCTTCTGCGGTCAGGAAGTATAGAAATGTCCAGTTAAATTAAAAAAGGGTGGTTGAAAGACCCCTTTTTCCGGCACTTTTTAAAGTGGGGGTCTGCGGTTTGGGGCTAGCTGGGCCCGGGGGACAGTATAGTCAATGCCCAGTGAAACTAAATGGTGGTTGAAAGATCCTTTTCCGGCCACTTTTGATTCTGGAGGTCTTGCAGGTTTTTGGGGCTTCTGGGGCCCCGGGGAATGTTATCAATTCCCATTCAACTAAATGGGGTTTGAAAGACCCTTTTTCCGGCCTTTTTAAATCGGGGGGGTCATCAGGTTTGGGGCTTGCTGGTTCCAGGACAGGGATTTTTCAAGGGCCAGTTCAAGAAAAATAGGTTAAAATCATACTGCTTTTGGCACTTTTTATTTGGGGGTGACAGGTTTAAGGGTTTTGCTGGGGGTACAAGACGGGGTAGTGAATTGGGGATTTTTTTCTGTGGCTTTTATAACCAAAAGTTGTTGCCTAAGATGTAGCCGTACCATTTGACTGTTGTGGAGTTAATTCCAGCTTCTCCCGCCCCTTTTTTGGGGGTGTAAGAATAAGGTGTTGTTGCCTCCCATAGACTTTAATGGTCATCGCCATAATTACTATCGACTATCGACTATTTGTCGTGATGGTCGACTATCGACCATCGACCCGATGTTGATGGTCAACGTAATCGCTCAACACTACTTATAAGGGGCTTTGTCCTCCCTTTTTGATTGGTCAATTCTCCTCCCTAGTTTAATTAGAGATGGGCGAATTTTTCAAAAAAATTTGGTTCGGGCACTTGCCGAATTTTCCGACAAAATTCTTTTTTGGTCCCAATTCTTCGGCCGAAAACACGTTAAAAAACAGTATTTTCCCGGGTGCCCAGACCTGCAGGGGGTTAGAACGTTTTGCCATGCTTAAAATAGCAGGGGGCTTGGTTTGGTCTTCATACAATGTTGTGTTTTTATATGCACGCCATACGCCGGCCGCTCTTAGAATCGCTTCACTATAAAATGCCCTGGACACTTTTGGGGGAAAAAACTGACCAAAAAAACTAAAGGGGAAAAGTACCCTGTTTAAAGTCTGGCGAGAAAAAAATTGGAAAAAAAAAAAAAATGGAGAGCTCGGGTTTTGGGAAACTTTTGTGACGGGAGTGTGGGGGTGAGGGGGGGCACCCACGGGCAGCATGGGGTTCGGGACAGTGGCACAATGACATTTGAAGGGGGCAAAACATTTCGGGCCCGCGGAGTGGCACTGCCCACAGTGGGGAAAGGTCACGGGGGGGCAGCGCATGGGTAAAGGCAGTGGCCAAGGGACAAATTCTGGAGCGGCAAAAAAGGGTGGGCCCAAAGAGTGGTACAATGACACAGTTTTTGGGGGGCACGGCAGGAGCAACGCAGCACCCAAAAGGTAAAACAGTGGACAAGGACACTTTTGTGGAGGGCAGGGGCAGCAGCCACTTCAGCGGCATGAGGTCAGACAGGGGCCCAAAATGAAAAATTTGGGAAAGGGGTGGCAAAAAAGGAGTGGGGCCCAGTGTGGGGGGCACGGCAGCACCCAGGGCCCAGCAGTTTGGGTCAGCCCGTGGCCCCAAGGGTCATTTGTGGAGGGCACGCGGGAGTCACAGCAGCGCATTGGGGTTCAGGAGGGGCACAATGTTTTTCCCTGAAAAGGTGGCAAAATAGTTTTAGGCCACAGGCCCCCCAATGACTGAGAGGGGGGGTCACGGCGGGCCAGCGCATGAGGTAGGCAGTGGACAATGACAGAGATTTGGAGGTGATGAAAGGAGAAACAGATGGGTCAGAGAGTGGCCCCAATGACATTCTGGAAAGGTGGAAAAACCCGTACCAGGCCGCGAGTGGAAAAAATGACACAGTGTGGATGTAACGGCAACAGCAACGCTGCATGAGCAAAAAGAGTGGCACAAGGGACAGAGTGTTGGGGGGGGTGGCAATACCGGGCCCCTGGAAAAGACGGGTGGTAGGCAGTTGGGGGAAATATCGGGAAGATGTGTGGCTTTCGGGGGAGGGGGGGGGCATCAGAATAGTGGTGAGGCAGGTTTTTAAAAACCCGGGGACTAAACCCTTGGGCATTGGGGTGGGGAAAATTCCTGGCCGATCCCCCCTTGATTCTTCTTGAAAGGTCAGTCTTTTCAACTTTTTCCCGGGGGACAAGGGGGGTTCTCCTTGGGGGAAAGGGGTTGGCCCCCCCGGCATAAAACCACCCGCTTGATGCCACACTAGGCGGGAAGGACGTTTCTCCACTGAAACCCCGGAAAGTTCCCGGCCCCCACACCCATTTTGGCTCCCCAGTAGCCCGGGCGGATTTTTAAAACTGGGGTGGCGATTTCCCTTGTCCAAGTGGGGCCAAAAACCTTTTGGTTCAGGGGAATGCCCCCATGTCCGGCTGCTGCTGCTGCTGGTGATGCCCTCCTCCTAGGGGGGAAAGGAAAGCTCCCTCTTTTGTGACCCCAAAAATTAGGTTATGCTGATGGAGGGGGTTACTGCTCCCACCCCCCACCTTCCCCGCACCCGGGGGGGGCCAAGTGGGTTCCCGTGAGCGCTGGGGAAACCCCCCCCCGGTCAAAACCTGTCAGAGGAGGGACGATGAAAAAAACATAGGAGGGGCCCAACTTTTTTGGGAAGGATTTCCCTATAGTATTTGAGTTTGTTTCCCCTCAAAAATAGCGGGGGAAAAGGCCCCATTTTGGACCGGGAAAAGCGGGGTCCAATGGGGTGGGAACCCCGAAGTATCCCTCTCCCCGGATCCCTGCTTTTGGCTGTCACTTACCCCCCGGAAAATTTTAAGGGCATGCTGCGGGACCCCTGCAAAAGTGACTCCGGGGGGCCTTGCCTCCATTTAAATGTTTTCTGCCACGGTGTTTTGGGAGCCCATCTCCTCTTTCCTTTCTCATCTCACCCCACCTCCTCCAGCTGCCCTGCTCCTCCCTTCTTTTTCACCTGGGTAAAAAAATCCCCCCATTTCAAAAGACAATTGCTTCTGCCCCCAATGCCCTCCTCCCCTCCTCCTCCATTTCAGTCCCCCCCCGGGAAACTCTTGTGGCCACGGAGGTAGTCGCCACATCTCCGCCCCCTCCCACAGACAGATTTTTAGCATCTGTTTCCAGGACATAAGGGCAGTGGAATGAGGGTTATTCATCCCTTTATTTGGGCGATAAAAATTTAACTTTTGGCCCCCTGAATGGCCTCAACAAACGGGGGTTTGCCCGCAGGAGCTGCCACTGGTGACATAAAATTTTTCACGGGGGGAGTATTTCTGTTCCCTGGATCATCAAAAAATCTTTTAATGGTTTTCTTGTTCATCCCAGTGGGTTTTCCAACATGTGGGGCCCTGGTTTTTCCAAGTGGGTGGAAAAAATCGCATTAGGGGGTTTTGTTGGGGGGGGCCCGTTCGCCGCTTGCAACCCCGTGGGGGGTTTGTTCCGGGCTTTGTACGAATGGATAAAGTGCTTGAAAATTTTCCCGGGAAATTTTCGAATTTTTGGGAAGATCGGTGGAAGACTTCAGGAACCTTTTTAAAACCCAAAATTGAAAACGGGGCCGCCATGCAGGGCGCATGGACCATCCCTCCTCGGTCAGCCCCGGACACCATGTTCCTCCCTTTGTCCGTCCCATGGTTCCGTTTTGCGTTGGCGCGGGGGAAAGCCCAAATGGGTTTTCTTGCGGGAGCGCGGAGAAAGTTCCTCCTGGGTGATTCGTTCGCCGAGGCAAGCTAGGTGTAGAACTGCGTGCCCCCCCCCCCGCTGTGCCCTCCCAATGGGGGTATAAATGGGAAGAAACTTGGGGGAGGCTGAGATGGTGGGGGGTGGGGAGGGGAGGAGGGGGCCCAATTGGCCCCCAAGGAGCGCAGTTTGAAACGTGGGGGAGAAAGCGGGGGCCCTTTTTCCCAAAAGTTGTTGGTGTCCCGGGGGCAGGAAGCCCATTCACCCAGGGGGGCCGAAAAAAGGGAATTTTACGGGCCCTGCCGTATTTTTACAGTTTCAGCGTCGCGCTGCCGTTGAAATTGGAAAAAAAGAAAGCTCAAGGACTGCCCCACTTTCTGTTCTACTTATTTATAAAAGTGTGGGGACTGCCTTTTTTGGAAAGAAATTACGGCTTGGAACCCCTTTTCCCTCTCGGCTCGGGACAAACCATTAGTTCTCTGAATGGTGCAGAGTCCCCCATTTGGGAAAGGGGGGGGGACTGCAGTACCAAAAACTTGGGGAAAAGGGGCCGGTCAGTGCTGCACCCTTTGGATGGTTGGGCGCCCTACTGTTGTTCTTTCAATCGCCCTTTGAACGACTGCTGGGGCCTGAGTAGCGAGGAGGGAGGAAACATCTGGACCGGGGGGAGGAAGTTTAAAGAGGAAACAGCTGCCTTCGGGAGAGGTGGGGGGAGCCTTGGTGGCTGAAATGGCATTGGTGCCACTGGGGGGGCTGTGCTGTGCGCGGGAGGATTGGTCCACTCTGAGCCCGTTTTTTCCCCGGCCACGGATTTTTGGGCGCTGCAGTGTTGAACCGGGGCCCTTGTGCCCAAAGTTAGCTCCTGGCCCCCGCTTCAATTTCTGCCCAAAAGATTTCATATACCCATTTTCGGCTCCTCCGGTTGTCTTAGCAAAAAAACTGCCAAAACAACCCCCCGGTAGCTGATTTTACCGCCAACGCTCCGCACTGAGGGGACTACTGCCGCCGCTGCCCCGGAGCCCCTGTTGCCCCCTACTTTTCTTGGACCTGCGAAGCGGGTTTTTACCCGTGGCCGTTGGCTCCCCCCTCACACTGCTGCTTCCCCGCTGACTCAGGGCCACACAACCCCCCTTGCTGGTGCGCCGCGGCCCCGCGCGCAAGCTGACGCCCCCTTTTTCCTTTAACCCTTTATGAAGCCCTTGCTTCACCGGGGTCCCCGTTTCGGTCGGCTACTCATCATCTTTTTGTGTTTCAAACGTCACTAATGTTTTTCATCAACGGTCTGGGTAACGAGGCTGACCCTTTACCAAAATGAAACCCCCCATGCCTCTCCAAATCTATACTTTGCCGCCTTCTGCAAAAAGCTGGGGATATTTGGCCCCCTTTCTTGCTGCCAAAAAGCTGCTGGGCTGCCCTCCCCAAAAATTTTTCATCCTCGTATATAGTGGGGCTGAGCCCAGACCACATAGTAGATCCCTGGCCCGAGGGAATGGATGGGGGGCAGAGGCGGGCCCGAGGACAGGTGAGGGCCCCCTGACCCGCTCCCCGGGGCCTTTCCAAAATAAAATGTTGTGTCTGAGGTTCCCCCCGAATTTGGCTGGGGGGTTTTCAGTGTATCTGGGAGGAAGGGATGACCTAGTAACCTTTAAGAACCCTTGGGTTGCTGAAAACACCGGCCGCTAGATGGGAAGCGGGGAAATTGGGGCCCTCACCGAGTGACCCCCGCTGCGGGGTCCCCTTGCTGTGCTTTTCGAACCCGGGCCCCTTTCAGAAATGTTTGTGCCCCTTCCACTCCAGTTGCGAGCCTGCCCCCTCTCTGTCTGACTACTGTTTTTTCTAAATGTCAGACACTGTTTGAAGGAAGCTATCTGTATTATGATAAAAATTTTCCCCTGTTTTTTACTCCCAAATTTAACCCCCAAAATAACAAAGGGTTGGGTAACCCTTTGGATATAAAATTTCGCTCCACAAGGCCCGGAAAAATTTACTTGTTTGTGTGTTTTACAAGCACTGTGTGTTTTACTAAAATTTTTAAAAGCCCCAAAAAGGGTTAAATTTAAACCCTTTGCTTTTTGGGAATTTTTGCTACAAGAAAAATTTTATATTTCGGTGTTGAAAAAGACAGTTTATTTTTGGGCAGCACAGCAGCAAAACAACGCTTAATTAACCCCCGGTGTAAAATTTCGCAATTTGAATTGAAACCCCACAAATTTGTAGCTTTGTAAACGTGTTACAATTTTGGGGTATTTTCTACGCCCCAAACAAAAGAAATTTAAAAAGTAATTAACTTTTGCCCTTTTGAATTTTGGCTACCCAAAAAAAATATAATTTTTGGCGTTTTAAAAAAAACGGTTTATTTTTTGTCGCACAAGCAAAAAACCCAAGCTTTAAATTTAAACCCTTTGGGTTTTAAATTGCGCCCAAAAGTAAATTTTAGCCACCCCAAAAATAGTAGCTTTGCCTAGCGTTTTTTAAAAGGGTTAAATTTTTTTACGCAACACAAACCCAAAAGATAAAATTGGGAATTTTTCCCTTTTCTTGTGAATTAGGCTGCCAAAAAAAAAATTTTTTTTATATTTGGCGTTGAAAAAAAAGGGGTTTTTTTTTTTCAGCACAAAAGAAAAACAACTCTTAATTTTTAAACCCCCGGATGTAAATTGCGCCCAAAAGAAAATTTAGCCACCAAAAAACTTTGTTTTTTTTTGTAGCGTGTTTCAATGGGGGTTTTTTTCAGCCACCAAAAAGGGGATAAAAAATTGTAAAATTTTTCCCTTTTCTTTTTGAATTTGGCTACCAAAAAAAAAAAATATATATTTGGGGTTTAAATAAGGGCGGTTTATTTTTTTTCGAAAACCAGCAAAACAACGCTTTAAATTTAACCCCCGGATTTTAAATTGCGCAATTGAATTGAGCCCCCACAAACTTGTAGCTTTGTTGCGGTTTTTCAATGGCGATTTTCTACGCCCCCCCCAACAAGGAATAAAAAATTTTAATTTAAACCCTTTTTTGGAAATTTGGGTACCCAAAAAAAAAAAAAATTTTATTTTGGGTTGAAAAAGACGGGGTTTTTTTTGTCAGGGCCCCCAGCGCAAAACAACGCTTAATTAACCCCCGGGTGGGAAATTGCGCAATAGAATTGAGCCAAACCCCCAAAATAAATAGCTTTGTTGCGTGTTTCAATGGTGTATTTTCTTTGCCACACCCAAAAAGAGATAAAATTGTAATTAAACCCTTTTCTTGTGAATTTTGGCTACCAAAAAAAATTATATATTTTTGGGGTTGAAAAAAAAGGTTTTTTTTTGTCGACACCAGCCCAAAAAAACGCTTAATTTAAACCCCCGGATGTAAATTGCCAAGAATTGAGGGAGCAAAAATTTAAATGGGGATTTGTTTTTGTAAAAACGTTGTTTTTTTTTAAATGAATACAAGGAACTGGGTTAGATCCCATTGGGGTTTTGTATGTATATGCAGCTGCAGTGGAAGCACATGGATTTCAGTTCCCCCTTTCCCCAAAAATCAGAAATAGAACATTTTAGAGAACAGGGCTCTGAGAAAAAGTGAGACCCCCACAAAAATTTGCTGTGTAAAAATCAGTTCTTTAGGGAAAACGCTATCAAACCCCCAAAGGGAGCACCTTCCCTGTCAGTTTCAGTGAGAAAGGGGTGGGGAGCTACCCGCGGCGGGGGTCGGTCTTTTTTATTTTTGCGGGTGACGTCCCCGAAACCGGCCCGGGCTTGTTGGGGTTCATTTCTGCCCCAAAAGTCATGAGGGCTATTGCCCCTTTTTCCTCCCAGAGTGCTTTGGCCCATTGGGGGCCATGTGGGTCGCAGCCCCTTTTATCAAACAAAAAGCACACTTCGTTTTAAAACCCCAAGTACCCCAAAGTTCGGCTTCGTTCCGAACCCAAGTTTTTTTGAAAAATTTTTAAACGAATTCCCCTTCGTTAGAATCGATTTGCCCATCTCTACTTTTTAATGGGTTTTGGGTTTCTCCCCATTCTGTTTTGGTGGTTTATACCCCACCAATGAGAAAAAGCTTTCATTAAATTTTTTTTACTTTTATTTCCTGGGAAATTTTCCAAAAAATTTTATTTCTTGATTATAGGTCGTTTAGATTTTTTGGAAAATGATTTTTTTTTTAAAGTATTTTTTTTTTTTGAGGGGGTTTTAGCTTTTTTTTTTGGAATTTTTTTCCGGGCCCTTTTTTTTAAAAAAAAAGGGGGGGGAAAAAAATTTTTTTTTTTCATATCCGCCCTCGACATTTTAAGTTTTTTGCTGTTCTCCCGCCTGTCTTCCCCACGGAAAAACATGTGGGGCAGTCCCGCACAGCGGGCCCTGTCCCCCGCCTGCCCCCATGTCCCCGCACTGTCCCCCCAAAACCCGGGCGAGGCGAGGGAACTTTTCCCCAATGTATAGCCGCCTGCGCCTAATTTCCCCACTGGCCCCCCACACTGGGAGGCGCGGTGGATTTTTCCCCAATGTATGAGTGATACCCCCGGCGGCGAATCATAGGGCAGCGCCGCACTGCCCAAAGTTCCCCACTGCACCTCAAACACTGGCGATCCAGCGGACTTTAATCGCTGATGACTTTTTGCCCCGGGCGCCGACACAAATCAGGTGCGATTTCGGGAAAAGGGGCGGAAAGGGTTTTGCCCAGTGGCGGATTCATAATGTCGCCCAAAACTTTAACCAGCAAAAAAAATTTGGTCAAGGAGTTAAAATTTTTGCTTTTAGCATGGGAACAGGGATCGGAAAATGTGCAAATGCACCACATATGCAACCGAAAGGGATGACACAGTAATAAATCTATAATTTTATACAATTTTAAGTTGCGGTGATTTTTAAACCCCGTATAAAAGTTTTTTGTTTTTTGCTGTTGATTCAAGGTTCAATAAAAATTAATTTATACGTACAATGCTTAAAACTAATATTCCTTGATCAGCTATGACATTAAATAAGTTTTCCCACAAACCAAACTTTCTTGAGTCTTACTGTGACCTCCTTTTAATGTAAATGAGCAGAACAGCAGTGGGGCCCTCTGTCTTTTCAACTGACAAAGATACAGCAAAACATCCAGTTGGTTACTGAAAAGAGTCTAAAAACACTGAAATGACCCTTGGGGTCTGTCCACACGACATTATGTAAATACCGGCCAGATTCTGATTAAAGTATCCGGATGGTATTTTGACAATTTTTCCTGGTTTTGGGGCCCCGGTTCCGTCTGGGGTTTTGCAGACTCCCCCCCGGTCCCCCCTCAAATACTGAAAATGTTTCATTTTCTCCCCAAAAAAAACCAGGCAGAAGAATAAAAACATGTGGTAGGTTTTCGGAATGTGGCTTTTTGAAAAAAAACTTTCGGCAAAAAATTTTCCCCACTGAACAGATTTTCTATTTAAGTCTATCAAGATGGTTAAAGGTGGTTTAAAAGGACAGTTTTTAAAATCCAAAAAAAACCTTTGTAACAAGCCCTTGAGTTTCTTGTTAAAGGAAATCATAAGATTTTAAATATAATAGTTTTTAAGGGGGTTCCCAAAAGGGCCCGTCCGAGATGTGGACCCTCGGGACCCCGAAGGGGGGGGGTGGAAATTGGGGCCTCCCCGGGCGCAGAATCTAAGTGGCCCGGTTTTTCACCAGGCCCCCCCGGAAAAGGGGGTTTAAACTTGTGCGGCGGACCACTACCAGGTCGCAAAACCCCTGAGGGTGATTTGTTGCGGTGGTTTGCCGGGTTAGCGTTTTAAAGATCGGGGAAGCAAGTCGTTTTTGGGGGACGGCAGGAAGGTGGGAAAAGGGGTGGCAAAGGTTGGGGGTGGGGGGGGAACGGTGGCAAGGATTTTTTACCCCAGAAAAAGGTAATGGGCCCAAAGGGGTTAGCTTCCTTCAAGGCTATGGGGGCATTTCGATTCGGCAGGGAATCAATGAAAGGGCAGGGCTTAAATGGAGTCAGAGCCCTGAAATTTTAAAAGTACTGACCCCGCGGGTGGGGCCCCACGGCCCAAAACCCGGGGGGTCGAAGGGAAAACCGTTTTAATCAGCATTAACTTTGTCATAACTGACTACCCAATTTAAAAAAATGGCTGAAGACTTTAATTTTGGGCTAAATTGTTTTGCTTATTTTTTTTGGGGAAATTGACTTGCTTTGAAAATTACTTTTTTTGGAATTAAGGGGTTTAAAAACATTTTGTTTTTTTTTTTTCTATTGTATGTGTATTTTTCCCCACCCTAAAGTACCCTTTTTATTGGGGGTTTACAGCCCCTATTTTTTGCCCCAAACCCCAATGTTCCCCTTTTTAAAAACTTGAAAAATAAACTTGAATTAATAAAACTTTATATTTGCCTTTTTAAAAAAGTGTCTTTTCTTGTTAAAAATTTTAAAATTTTTGGCTTCACTTCATATACTTTTTTTAAAGGGGGTTGGGTCTCCCTACTTGATTCACCCTCACCTCGCCTGTTTTTTGGGTTCTTTTTGGGAATTTCAGGGGCGTTTTTAAACTGGTTTCCCACTAGGCTGCAGTAGAAGGGGGTCTGTGCTATTGCCCCCAATTTGGGGCAGCCTATCATGAGAGACCCAAAAGGTCTGTAGCTTTTTGGGGTATCAAAAAAAGGGAAAGGCCAGCTCCCCATTTCCCGGATTTTTTGGATTGCACGGCTGTGGTCTGGAAAGCCCCCGAAAAGAGAAAAGGAATCGAAGTGGACACGATTGCCAGAACCCAAAAGAAAAATTTCCAAATTTGGGCCTTTTTTGGGATTTTCCAAATTAAAATAACGAAGAAAAAGGGCCCAAAAAAAATGGGTGGCCTTTTACGTTTGACCTTTTTTTCCCGGGCTTTTTAAACCCTTTGAAATACCCCGAAACGCGTCGCGAAACCCAGGCCCCCGAAATTTTGGGGGCCCTTAGGTTTCGTTTTTTTAATTG
>JAODAL010080649.1:0-12168 GCA_025379985.1 Phyllomedusa bahiana | reverse complement strand
CTAAAATGGTGGTTGAAAGACTCCTTTTTCCCACTTTTTAAATTGGGGGTCATGCAGGTTTGGGGGTATGTGTGGCCCAGGACAGGTTAGTCAATGCCCGTTAACAAAAAGGGTGGTTGAAAACCCCCCTTTTTCGGCATTTTTTAAATGTGGGGGTCGCGGGTTTGGGGCTCATGCTGTGGCCCGGCGGGTTAGTAAAAGTCCAGTTCAACTAAAAGGGTGGTTAAAAAGACCCTTTTTCCCGGCACTTTTTAAATGGGGGGTCATGCAGGTTTGGGGCTCTGCTGGGGCCCAGGAAGTTAGTCAATGTCCAGTTCAACTAAAAGGTGGTTAAAGACTCTTTTTTGGCATTTTTTAAAATGTGGGGGTCTGCGGTTTGGGGCTCAGCTGGGGCCGGACAGTATAGTAAATGTCCAGTTCAGCTAAAATGGGGGTTGAAAGACTCCTTTTTTTCCCACTTTTTAAATGTGGGGGTCATGCATTTGGGGCTCTGCTGGGGCCCCCAGGACAGGTTAGTCAATGCCAGTTCAACAAAAAAATGGTGGTTGAAAGACCCTTTTTTCCCGGGACTTTTTAAATGTGGGGTCATGCAGGTTGGGGCTATGCTGTGGCCCAGGACAGGTATATCAATGTCAGTTAAACTAAAATGGGGGTTGAAAAACCCTTTTTGCGGCACTTTTTTAAATGTGGGGGTCTGCAGGTTTGGGGGTCATGCGCGTTCCAGGACGGGGTATTCAAGTCCAGTTCAAGTAACTGAGGGTTAAAATCATACGCTTCTGGCACTTTTTAATTTGGGGGGTATGAGTTTAAGGGTCAGGCGTGGTAAAAGACAGGGATAGTAAATGGTCTGTGACTTTTTTTTCTGTGTTTTTATAACCTAATGTGTTCCCAAAGATGTAGCATGTATCCATTTGACTGTTGTGGTGTTAATTTCGTTTTCCCCAGCCTTTTTTGGGTGTAATAATAAAGGTGTTGTTGCTCTCCCATAGATTTAATATTTCATCGGATAACAAAATGCTCATATCGAAAAACCTTATCGATAGGGGTCCGACTATCGATCGACTCGATGCCAACGCAATGCTAAACACAAACATGCCCACTAAAAAATGATCCCACGTGACCGCATATGTCATAGAGACCCCCAAAAAACATATGTTGAAATTGTAGAAGGGCAAAATACAGAGAATCCATTGACTTTTGTTGGTCAAATAAAAAGGACAAAAACGAAAAGGGGAAGAGTCCATGATATTTATGGCCCAACACTATCCAGACCTCATAGTCCGTACAGTTGCCCAAAAACTAGACTTTATTCTGGACAACAACAGGTACATGTTTGGGGTGGACCGGTCAGATCAGGTGCTAAAGCCATATACTGTAGTGTCACATGTAAAACCAAAGTGTGGTATAAAAAACTGTCCGTGCACATTGTGCAGATGGCACATCGGTTATAAAGGCCAGAGGAGAACATTAAGGGCGACATGTATGAATGGGGCTACGTCAGTTTTCTGGTGTACTTTGAGGCAAAACAAATGTATGAACAGGTGCGCTCCAAACTTTGGCGCAATAAGTCCCTTTTTAAAGATTTGGGGCGTTCTGTGGGCATGTCCTACCACTTTCGTAGAAGTATAAATGAGGAATAGCTAGAAAACTAATTCAAGCTCTATAGTAGGAACGTATTAACTAGAGCGCTCTTAGAATAAGCACTATGGCTTCGCTATAATGGAAGAATAAATAATTTATTAAGTGTACATGATGCACATTCATAGAAGTAGTAAATTTTATATTCATTGACCCAATCAGAGCAGAACAGTTAAAAACTGACCAAGTTAAAGGGGTCTGCCTGAGCCGATTTGGGTTATTGACTACACTGTGCCTGTATTTTGAACGCAGAAAAACAGGATCATACTTTTGGGCGCATTCTCAATCCCTTAAAAAGCTTTTTAGAAGGGCCTGTATCCCCAAAACATTCATACATGTTGCCCTAATTGAAGGTAGAAGGTAATAAAGACCCTAGTATGTGGATACCATACAAGGTGCCCCAGTACTTTTAGTATTGATGGTGCCCATATTGCACCAGGACCACATTTACCCAACAAAATCCTTTCCACTATTAAGAATGAAAATGCCCCAGAAAGGTGTTAAGTGTGTTACAAAAGGGGAATAAGAAAGGACACAACATACTACTGTGAAACCTGTCCTGAAAAACCTGATATGGGCAAAATGGAATGCTATAAACTATAACACTTATCCATGGATTATAGGTCTACCATTTATTTACCCTTTTATAATACCAGCTTACCCTGTTGTACATTTTTTTTTGGGGGGGGGGGGGGGGGGCTGCAGTGGCATGGCATTAATACAGATAACTGTCAGTTTTCATTTTTTTTCACTTGTGCCTTTTTACTCGGGGAAATAAAATTATGAAACACCAATGTGGTTAACAGGTTCTTAACATCCCTGAATATTTTTTTTAAATGAGGTCACTTTTAGTTGTTTTTATTTTATTTTATATCACACATAATGAAAAGCATATGGTCCTATCTAGGGATGAGCGATTGTGTCAACAATCGTTATCGGTCATATCAGATATGGTAATTATCATGTGATAGTCGATAACAATTTGGCCGATGATATTTAAAAATTTGGGGAAAGGGAAAACAGCTTTATTCTTACCCCAAAAAATGAGGAGAAGCTGAATTAAAATTTACAACAGGAAACGATAGTGACATCCTAGCAAGAAAATTAGGTTATAAAAGTAAGAAAAAAAAATTTATAGGCTAAAATAATTCATTATTTCAATGGGTAACCAGAAACATGAGGATGGGATACCACCGGTACAGCGGTAGCAGTGCAAAAGGGGGAAAAAAAAAAGGAAAAGGACATGGGGAACTGGCAGGAGACCCCTATCACTTTTTGCACCAGGGACCAACATCTCGTCACATATGTGATAGCAGCATAAACGTCCCAACTGGGAACGCGGAGGTTCAGCTGGCAGGGCCCTAGGGGTCCAGTTGGTCAACGAGCCCTGTCTCAAATTCCTGCATTCTACTGTCAATTTGTGTGGGTGGAACGAAAATTGCAAAATTTTTGATTTGGAACATGGATCAAGGAGGGTGGACACCCAGTAATCGCTGTTCATTTTGATGGCCTTGAAGCACAGCAAATATGTTTTTTTCATTAAGACCTTTACTATTGGTTTCTTTTACAGTGGCATGACTCCAAAACCAGCAAAGTGTCCTTGAGGGGGACCCTCAGAATAAAAGTCCCGGGAAAAGACACAATTATTTGAACCACTATTTTAGTGAAATGGACATTGACTATCCAGGTCCTTTAATGCAGCATGACCCCAAAATCCACACAGATGCCCTTTTTGACCCTCAGAATAAAAAGGGTGCCGGAAGAAAATTTATTAATTGCCCCAAAATTTTAGTGAAGTGGATTTTTGGGCTATCCATGTCCTGTACCGCAGCATGCCCCTTAAAATTACTGACCCAAACAGATTAAAAAGTGCCCTGAAAAAGGAGTCTTTGAACCACTATTTTAGTTGAACAGGAACTTGGGCTATGCCTGTCCTGGACCGCAGCATGAACCTTAAATCTACAGGGGCCCACAGATTAAAAAGTGCCGGAAAAAGGGAGTCTTTGAACCACCATTTAGTTGAACTGGACATTTACTATGCCTGTCCTGTACCGCAGCATGACCCTTAAATCTACATGACCAACAGATTAAAAAGTGCCTGAAAAAGGAGTCTTTGAACCACTATTTTAGTTGAACTGGTCATCTTAATCTTTTGAAATACCTTCAGACCCAACCGCATTGTGTCATCAAAGAGGTCTTCAGAAAATGGATTATCCACAGTGGTGGGTACATGAGTTGACATTTGGGCTGCCTTCCCTTCATGTTGGACGGATTCTGACGATGATGATGATGACATTCATGGTCGTGACTGGGAGGACAAGGAAGTAAAACTGCTGGATGCAGGTTGCATTAACCACTGAAGAACAGATTGGCACTGAGATTCACAGGGCACCGACCCAGCGATGACAGGCCTGATGGTCCTGCAACCGACGATACGCTGGCTTGCGTGTTGTCGCCAGCAATGGAAGGAGCACCTTCTCTCGTACCTCTACCTCCATGTCCTACACCCCGCTTTGCTCGCTTACCACCTGCAGTTCGCTCCATGTTCAGAAAGATAAAAATTTAAAAGGTATGGAAGAGTTTTTCACAGTCTCTTATTGAGAAAATGTACTGCAAAGACGACAAATCTTAAATCCCTCTAATTTCCAACAGCTAATTAGGATTAGAAACAGAATTGTTTCTATCAAATATCTGTGAAATGCGGTCTGGTGGAAGAACCATATCACCAAATCAACAGTGTTCTTCCTTCAGTCCCCGAGATTTACAACTGCCCAGTAGGACTAGGAATTGATAGTTTTCAACAAACTATCGTACAAGTGCACGATTAGCGCCAAACTGAGACACACTGAGTGAAATAGAAGTGTTAAAAAGTTATATGGATTACATATGGCGGTTTTGACACCACTGACAACAGGCGGCAGTTACTATGAAATAATGTGCAAAACAATTTGCGTACAAGTGCACGATTAGTACCAAACTGAGACACAGTGAGTGAAATAGAAGTATTGAACAGTTATATGGATTACATATGGTGGTTTTGCCACCACTGACAATAGGCGGCAGTTACTATGAAATAATGTGTAAACCAATTTGCGTACAAGTGCACAATTAGCGCCAAACTGAGACGCACTGAGTGAAATAGAAGTATTGAACAGTTATATGGATTACATATGGCGGTTTTGCCACCACTGACAACAGATGGCTCTTACTATGAAATAATTTGTAAAACAATTTGCGTACAAGTGCACGATTAGCGCCAAACTGAGAGGCACTGAGTGAAATAGAAGTATTCAAAAGTTATATGGATTACAGATGGCGGTTTTGCTACCACTGACAACAGGCGGCACTTACTATGAAATAATGTGTAAACCAATTTGCGTACAAGTGCACGATTAGTACCAAACTGAGACGCACGGAGTGAAATAGAAGTATTGAACAGTTATATGGATTACATATGGCAGTTTTGCCACCACTGACAACAGATGGCTCTTACTATGAAATAATGTGTAAAACAATTTGCGTACAAGTGCATGATTAGCGCCAAACTGAGACGCTCTGAGTTAAATTGATTTTTTAAAAAGTAATATGGATTACAGATGGCGGTTTTGCTACCACTGACAACAGGCGGCACTTACTATGAAATAATGTGTAAACCAATTTGCGTACAAGTGCACGATTAGTACCAAACTGAGACGCAGTGAGTGAAATAGAAGTATTGACCAGTTATATGGATTACATATGGTGGTTTTGCCACCACTGACAACAGGCGGCAGTTACTATGAAATAATGTGTAAAACAATTTGCATACAAGTGCACGATTAGTGCCAAACTGAGGCGCACTGAGTTAAATAGAAGTATAGAACAGTTATAAGGATTACATATGACGGTTTTGCAACCACTGACAACAGTCAGCAGTTACTATGAAATAATGTGTAAACCCAAATTTTGGGACAAGTGCACGATTTGTGCCAACTGACGCGCACTGAGTTAAATAGAAGTATTGAACAGTTATATGGATTACATATGTCGGTTTTGCCACCACTGACAACAGGCAGCAGTTACTATGAAATAATGTGTAAACCAATTTGCGTACAAGTGCACGATTAGTACCAAACTGAGACCCACTTAGTGAAATAGAAGTATTGAACAGTTATATTGATTACATATGGCAGTTTTGCCACCAGTGACCATAGGCGGCAGTTACTATGAAATAATGTGTAAAACAATTTGTGTACAAGTGCACGATTAGCGCCAAACTAAGATGCAATGAGTGAAATAGAAGTATTGAACAGTTATATGGATTACATATGGCGGTTTTGCCACCACTGACAACAGGCGGCAGTTACTATGAAATAATGTGTAAAACAATTTGCATACAAGGGGACTATTGGCAAAAAACTGGGGCACAGAGACACCAATAGAAATGCAAACACAAAAGGAACTTTTTCACCTCAGGTGGAAGGTCTGCTGGCTGCAAAGTGTTTAAAAAAATGCTATTTTCATGTGAGTCCAGGACAGGAGAAACTAGGCTGCACAATATACACCCTCCTTTCCGACCCCCATCCCCCTCGGCTGCACACACTAGATTTCTTTACAAGTCTCTCTCTTAATCAGAACTTAAATTCTCTAATCTAACTATATCCTAAGTTTCAAAAATAGAAGGATCGTTTTCTGTATAAAAGAAGACTAGCTTTTTTGAGCTGTTACAACAGCTATTGGGATGGCCATCAGAGGTGTTGCTCTGTAGTGAGATAGTGTAGGAATGAGACTGAACAGGAAATGCAGTCGTATACATAAAACGAGGTCATGAGATTTTTGCAGCCAATGAGATCCATACACAGGGCCGGGGCGATGGGTAGGCAGAGGTAGGCGATCGCCTAGGGTGCCTACCTCTGCCTGTCTTTAAAGGGCGCAGGCAGGGGCCCAGAACCTCGCCGGGCTCCAGGCCGCTGCCGTGGGCCTGAAGTGCCGGCGGTCTCTGTATGTGCGTCCGCTGGCTACAGCTGAGGGCTTCTGCGAAGCAGAGAGCGAGCGCTCCCTGCTCCGCTGACAGTGTTGGACCGGCTCCGGGTCTGACACTGCGGGGCCGCCGGGTCCTCATAGTGCTGAGGACCCGCCGCGGCCCCGTGATGCTCAGCCGGGCAGCGTTGCGATGAAGTGAGTTCATCGCAACGCTGCCTCTCCTGGGGCGCACAGCCCGTCATAGGCTGTGCGCCCGAGGAGCTGCCGGAGGGCGGTCCCAGTGCTGGAGGAGGCGTGCGCCGGGGGGGAAGAGGTAAGGTGAGTATAAATGTTGTTATTTTTTAAAATGCCTGGTTGCTCCCTATATCTATATATACTGATGTGTGCCCCCATATCTAATATAATGCCTGGGTGCCCCCTTATATCTATATATACTGCCTGGGTGCCCCCTATATTATATATTTCCTGCCTGTGTTTCCCCCTATATCTATATATACCTGCCTGTGTGCCCCCTATATCTATATATACTGCCTGCGTGCCCCTATATCTGTATATACTGCCTGTGTGCCCCCTATATCTATATATGCCTGCCTGTGTGCCCCAATATACCTGCCTGTGTGACCCCTATATACCTGCCTAAGTGCCTCTATAAATACCTGCCTGTGTGTCCCTATATCTATATGCCTGCCTGAGTGCCCCTATATCCTGCCTGAGTGCCCCTATATACCTGCCTGAGCATGCCCTATTACCTGCCTGAGAGATCCCCCTATATACCTGCCTGAGAGTGCCCCTATATCTATATACCTGCCTGAATGCCCATATTGTCACGGTTCATCCCGCGGTCCCTGCCTTGGACCGTCGGCCTGCCCGTCCCTTTGCCATGTCTTGCTGGGGCTCCTGTGCAGGGTTCCAGCAGCCTGTGTTCTGCTATGTACTTCCCTGTCCTGTCCAGTCTTGTTGTTTCCCCTGGGTCCTGTCTGTGCACTGTGACTCTAAGGCCGTTGCGCGCGGCAGCTTCCTGCCTATTTATAGTTTCCCTGTTTTGTGAAACCTTCCTTTTCCCCCCTGACCTCTGGCTATAAGAGGAAGTTCTTGTCTTACTCTGGGTCAGTTCATTGCAGTCTGTTGCTGTGTCCAGCTGCTTTCCATTTGACCCTCCTGCCACATCTCAGGTCTGCTGTTTGAGCCTTTAACCCCTGAGTTGCTGGTCCAGGGTCTTGGGCATCTGCGCTCCTGGCCGTCCGTTCCGTCGTGTCTGTGTTCTCCTGTATCCTGCCGTGTTCCTGTCCTGTATGTGCTCTCCTTTTTCCTGCCGTGTTCCCCTGGTCTGTACCTGATGTGTTACCCTTTCCAGTTCCTCCCGTATCCTTGGTGCTATATGTACGTTTAACCCTCCTGTATCCTGCTGTACATTTTTCCTGTGTTCCTGTATTCCACCGCCTGGATTCCTGTCTTGCACCCCGGCTGCCCACCGCGGGTAGCCACGTCAGGGGTAGGCCCCTGGGGGTCCCGCAGCCAAGTCCATCCCGCTTTGCGGCGGGCTCCGGGGAACACGGGGGGCCCCTTAGACTCCACTCCCTGGCGTGGTCCCCCAGCTACCACCTCGCCTGCGGTGATCACAGAGGATCCAAAACCCGGATGTCTGCGGTCGGCGCTTGGGATACGCCCGTCGGCGCCGACCGTTACAGTATTAACTGCCCATGGATCCCCCTGGGTGACCCTGCCCTGTCTAGAGCGTCTGCACCCGTTGCCTAGCTCATGGTCCAGCCCAGAGATTCCGTTTGGCCTAGCTCATGGCCCAGCCCAGAGATTCCGTTTGGCCTAGCTCATGGCCCAGCCCAGAGCTTCCGTTTGGCCTAGCTCATGGCCCAGCCCAGAGCTTCCGTTTGGCCTAGCTCATGGTCCAGCCCAGAGCTTCCGTTTGGCCTAGCTCATGGTCCAGCCCAGAGCTTACGTTTGGCCAAAGCTCTGGTCCAGCCCAGAGCTTACGTTGGCCTAGCTCATGGTCCAGCCCAGAGTTTCCCGTTGGCCTAGCTCATGGTCCGCCCAGATTACGTTTGGCCTAGCTCATGGTCCAGCCCAGAGCTTACTTTTGGCCTAGCTCAGGGTCCAGCCAAGCTTACGTTTGGCCTAGCTCATGGTCCAGCCCAGAGCTTACGTTTGGCCTAGCTCATGGTCCAGCCCAGAGCTTACGTTTGGCTAGCTCATGGTCCAGCCCAGAGCTTACTTTTGGGCCTAGCTCATGGTCCAGCCCAGGCTTACGTTTGGCCTAGCTCATGGTCCAGCCCAGAGCTTAGGTTTGGCATAGCACATGGTCAAGCCCGGAGCTTACGTTTGGCCTAGCTCATGGTCCAGCCAGAGCTTACGTTTGGCCTAGCTCATGGTCCAGCCTAGAGTTACGTTTGGCCTAGTCATGGTCCAGCCCAGAGCTTACGTTTGGCCTAGCTCATGGTTCAGCCCAGAGCTTCCGTTTGGCCTAGCTCATGGTCCCGCCCTGAGCCTTCTGAGTCCCCATGGCTTACGGCCCGCCCTGAGCCTTCTGAGTCCCCGTGGGCTTAACGGTCCCGCCCTGAGCCTTCTGAGTCCCCGGGGGCTTTACGGTCCCGCCCTGAGCCTTCTGGAGTCCCCGTGGCTTACTGGTCCGCCTGAGCCTTTCTGGTCCCGTGGCTTACGGTCCCGCCCTGACCCTTCTGAGTCCCCGTGGCTTACGGTCCCCCTGAGCCTTCTGAGTCCCCGTGGCTACGGTCCCGCCCTGAGCCTTCTGAGTCCCCGTGGCTTACGGTCCGCCCTGAGCCTTCTGAGTTCCCGTGGCTTACGGTCCCGCCTGACCCTTTTCTGAGTCCGGTGGCTTACGGCCCCGCCCTGAGCCTTCTGAGTCCCCGTGGCTTACGGTCCCGCCCTGAGCCTTCTGAGTCCCCGTGGCTTACGCCCTGAGCCTTCTGAGTCCCGTGGCTTACGGTCCCCCCCTGAGCCTTCTGAGTCCCCATGGCTTAGGGTCCCGCCTGAGCCTTCTGAGTCCCCGTGGCTTCCCGGTTTCCCGCCCTGGGTTCCCCCCCATTTGCCTAGTGCCCCGCTTGTTCCTCCCATGCACCTCCGTTTCTAGGTTTTCCCTATACTGGCTGTACTTGGTTTTGGGGTTGCCCCCGTAGAAGTTGCGGGCCCCTGGCCTATTTGGAATGCCATTCTGTGATTCGGAGGGGGAGGAGGGGGCTTGAGGGGCGGGTACTGTCACGGTTCATGCCGCGGTCCCTGCCTTGGACCGTCGGCCTGTCTGTGCTGCCATGTCTTGCTGGGGCTCCCTGTGCAGGGTTCCCAGCAGCCTGTGTTTGCTATGTACTTGCCTGTCCCGTCCCGTCTTGTTGCTTCCTGGGTCCTGTCTGTGCACTGTGACTCCTAAGGCGTGGCAAAGCGGCAGCTTCCTGCCTATTTATAGTTTCCTGTTTTGTGCACCTTCCTCTTCACCCCTGACCTTGGCTATAAGAGGGAAGTCTTGGGCTCTACTCTGGGGCAGTTCATTGCAGTCTGTTGCTGTGTCCAGGCTTTCCATCTTGAGCTCCCGCCAGCATCTCAGGTCTGCTGTTTGAGCCTTTAAAACCCCCGAGATGCTGGTCCAGTGTCTTGGTCATCTGAGCTCCTGGCCGTCCGTCCGTCGGGGTCTGTGTCTCCTGTATCCCGCCGTGTTCCTGTCTTGTATTTTGCTCTCTGTTCCTGCTTTTGTTCCCTGGTCTGTACCTGATGTGTTACCGTCCAGTTCCTGCCATATCCTGTGGTGCTATATGTACGTTTTAACCCCCCTGTATCCTGCTGTACATGTTCTGTGTTCCCGTATTTTCCAAACCCCCTGGATTCCTGTCTTGCACCCGGCTGTCACCGCAGGTAGCCACGTCAGGGGTAGTGACCTGGGGGTCCCGCAGCCAAGTCCATCCCGCTTTGCGGCGGGCTCTGGCGAAGACCAGGGGCCCCTTAGACTCCACTCCCTGGCGTGGTCCTCCACTACCAAACCTCGCCTGCGGTGATCACAGTGGATCCACACCCGGATGTCTGCGGTCGGCGCTTCGGCGTACGTCCGTCAGCGCCGCACCGTTACACATATATACCTGCCTGAGAGTGCCCCTATATATACCTGCCTGAGAGTGCCCCTATATCTAAATACCTGCCTGAGTGCCCCTATATATATACCTGCCTGAGAGTGCCCCTATATCTATATACCTTCCTGAGTGACCCTATATTTATATATCTGCCTGAGTGACACTATATTCATATATCTGCTTGTCTAAGGGTACAATATCTATTTACCTGCTTGACTGAGAGGGCATATCTATATACCTGCCTAACTGATAGGGACCAATATATACACCTGCCTAATTGAGGGGACATATATACCTGTCTAACTGCAGGGACCTATATAGCTTCCTATCTAAGGGGACTTATATATCTATAAGTAAGGAGTTGCTGGAAATCTGAGGATTCTGATATTTGGGTCCAAATCTCCAGGGACGAGTATTGGCTGGAAGAACTCAGCATGAAGGTGTGAACCGGATGGAGAAGAAAAGGGAAAGTGAACGACACTGATCAGAAAAGGCTCCTGTGAGTCACTTAATGTAACGTCAGTGTAATCACTTACATTCCTGCAGAACATCTACATACAACTAGTATCTCCACTTTGGTCCCCGTATGGCGGGGGGTATATTTTTTGAGCCTGTTACAGGTGATAGTCACTGTGGGGGTCGCGTTTGGTAGGTCTGGCAGGTTATTTGTCCCTTTAAATAGTAATAGTTTTGGGTCTTGGGTTTTTTAAAAAAAAGTTTTTTTAGTAACAATCTTTGTCTGGTATATTTCTCCCTGTAAGGTGTATTATTTATGCTGTTTTTTAGGGGTATTACACTGTCAACAGAGGTGAGCACTTTTGAAAAAAAAAAGATTTTTAGGGCATTTTCATTGTACAGGTTGCTGAGGTGAGGGACAGGGTTTTTGGAATGTGCGAAAATTATGACAGGGAAAAGTGTCTTTTCTATGTAAAAAAATCCCAGTTAATAATGTGGCGTGAAAAAATTTTCCCTTGGACCTAGCAAAGCCCCGGGCGCAGGTTTTGACTGGTAAGGGTTACTAAGTGGGAGAGGGGTAACTGTGCAGGGGACAGACTGGTGCAGGGGGGGAGAGTTTTGGTGCAGGGGAAAGGGTGCAGGGGCGAGAGGGCCTGGGGCAGGGGTGAGAGGAATTTTGGGGGGGGCAATTTTTGGGGGAGGAGGGGGGGGCGCCCTTGGCTGACTTGCTAGGGACCAAAAAAGCCTTGTCCAGGCCCGTCCCCCCACACCCCCAAAAGCTGACGTTGTTACCCCCTCACCTCCCTATGCTCTGAGCTTTATTGGTGGATGCCCAAAAATTAAAAAACACTTAAAAAGCGCGTTGTAAACTGATAAAGATTATCTTTAAGTTTTACGGAAAATATCGCGTCATCGGGGGAAAACAGTAAACGTAAAAAAAGTGCCGATTTCAACTTTTGACGATAGCTCGCTCATCCTATCCATTAATCTTTAACCCCTTTCCCCGGGGCCAGTTTGGCCCCTC
>JAODAL010080648.1:0-12169 GCA_025379985.1 Phyllomedusa bahiana | reverse complement strand
GTACTTTGTTTGAGGCACATGATTTTTGCATAGGTCTTTTATGCAAGTCGGTAGATACGCTGTGACTGCTGCATGGTATTACAGTATCTGATGGAGTATACCACTTGTATTTTATGGATTCATATGGAATTTGTGATAAAATTCTTTGTGTGGCTGAGTATGAAAGAGGAGGAACACATAGGGCGACATGTATGACTCTCGCCACGTCGAAGCGCACGTTTTCGAGCGCTCAAACATGAAAACTGCGCCTCATGTATGTCGGTGCCGAGGTGCGCTCATACATTGGTGAAAAAGTACACGCCTTCACCAGTGTGCGAGGGCAGGCGGGGATTGGGCGCGTGCGGGATGGCCCCTAATAGTTTTCCCGATTTGAGCAGGGGGAAAAACAGGAGAAAATCTTTAAAACATTTTTTAAAATTTGCAAAGAGAGTTGTCTTTCAAAATTAATGAATGTAAAAAATGAAAATCAAAGCTGTCTAAAAAGGAATAAATGTAGTAAAAAAGTGGTCATTTAAAAAAATTAAAGGGAAAATTTATAAAATCGCTCAAGAAATAATTCTCATCTACCCCGTGAGGCTGGAGTTATAATCAAAAAAACGTTTTTTTTAGTGAAAACATCTGAAAAAGAGTCAAACCTTCTAAAAAAAATCATAAAAAAATCACAAAACAAAAAAAAATTCAAGTGGGGGAAAACATCGGAAATTTTGGGGATTTTGAAAATTGGGGGGGGAATACAGTTTTCAAATTTTAAAAGCTCTTCTCTTTGGGGTGGATAAACCCAGAAACCCGAATCGAGCGACGTGAACCTTAAAACCCCAAGGATAGTATTGGCCCAATTCAAATGAAAAGGCGGGACATTTTTAAAAATTTACAGTAAAAAAGGCAGAAAAAATGTAAGGGACTGGTCAGGGACACAACACAGACAAGTGGGCCTGACCTACCCCCACCCCCTGTCTCCCTTTTGGGGAACCCGACCCCTTAAAGGCCCCCCCAAAACCAAAGACTGATAGCTCATGTTATAAGTGTGACACGACAGGACAACAGACAACAAACAAAAGAGTAGTCAGGCGGTCCACAGTCAGCAACAGTTCGGGCAACGGGTACAGGGGTGAGACAAGGGGAAACCGGGGGCCCCCAAAGTCGGAAAACAGTGGGGGCAACGGGGGTACAGAGACGTGAGACAGGGGGGGGAAAAACCGGGGTCCAAGCCCAAAAGGCAGGAGAGAATAGAAAAAGGGAAACAAATACGGCGAACTACGGGGGAAAAAAAACCTATAGGGGCAAAGATAAAAGGGAAAGTGGGGGCTAAAAAATTGGGGAAGGGAGGAAAGAGAGCCGAGGTGATAGGAAGCAGAATCTGTCAAATCATGGAGTGGGGTTTTCCCCCCAGAGAGTGCGGGAAAAATTTGGCCAGGGGCTTTGGGCCCAGGTTTAAATTTAGAGTCCCAGAAGGGAAAGACATGTTACCAAGAAAAAAAAGGCCGCTTATGGTCGCAGGGGCCTTCCCCACGCCAGAGCCGAGACACAAACGTGCAGTAACCCTTCTATGGGGGGCCCGGCCCCTTTGGCCCCCCTGGTTTGGGGGGGGTTTTTTGGGTGAATTTTCCACAGTTGGGGCAGCAGTCCCTAGCTGTCCCCCATACCCGCTCCTCGGACCAAACCCTTTTTTCCAGTGAAATGGGTATTGGAGGCGTTCTGGATCTGCGGGATCAATTATCGCTCAATTTCATATTCTAACCCCCTTTGGTATCCCCAAAGGGCGGGGGGTGACGACCGATCACAGCGGAATGTACCTTTTAAGAAAAGATTTGTGAAACACGGATGAATGCGGGGGGAATTGGAAGGCGTAATCTAAAAGATACCGGGGGGTTAAAATTTAGAGATAACAAAGGGACCAATAAACCGAGGGCGAACTTAGTAAGGGCCCCCGGGGCGGAGTTTTTTTTGTCGAGAGCCACCCCTTTGTCACCGACCTATTAGGCCCGGGTGACTTTTCTTTTAGCATATTTTAATTTTTGTTTTTGGCTTTTTTTTTTAGAGTCTCGCGACTCCTACCCAGACTGTGCAACATCGCTTGATGGGGTTTTTATAAAAGGAACTTAGTTGCAACCTGTTGCGGCGGAGTCCCTGGGGGAAAGCCGAATTACAGTAAAAACGGAAAATTCGGGTTGGGGAAAATTTCGTGATTGTTAAGAGCAAACTGGGCCATAGGAAAAAACCTCACTCCCTTCTCCTGACCTCCGAAACATAAATCAAGTATTTGTTTATGTGATTAAAAGTCTTTAGTCTCCCCATTGTCTCGGGGTGGAAGGCAGAGGAGAAGGACAAAGAGACCCTAATTTACACAAAAAACCCCCAAAAACCTTGCACAAACTGTACCCCTTATCAACACAATACGGAAAAGGAATCCCCTGAAGTCTCGTATATGACGAAAAAATAAATCGGGGGGGGTTTTGGCTGGGGAAATTTCTTTAGAGCAATAAAGAGACACATTTTAGGAATCGGTCCACCCCCCACCCAAATTTTACCGATTTACCCTTAGAAAGGGGAAGGTCGGTAATAAAATCCTAAAAATTTGGGGGCCGGGTTATTGGGCAAAGGAAAGGGGGTGCAATAACCCCTTCGGGAATTCCCGGGGTCCTTAGCCCCTGGCACAAGTCTAAAACATAACAAATTCCCCCTGACATCACGCTGCCACGGGGGCCCCACCAATAGGACGAGCGGAGGTATCCGGGGCCCGCGATGCCAATCCCCCCAGCAAGTGAGGGTGGACCTCCTCAAGATTTTCAAACGGGGATGAATTTGGAAAAAGATTTTTTTCCGGGGGGATACGGGGGGGCCAAGCCCTGAGATTTCGAATGTGGAGTAAGCAGTGGTAAGGGGTGCAACAAACCACCCCCCGGGGAGGTTTTTTTGGGTTCCTCCCCCGAGTGTCACTTATACCAAGCTTGGGACAAGGCGTCAGCCTTTTAACTTTTTTTGCCCCTGGACGTGGTCACAAAAAATTGAACCTAGTAAAAACAGACCCCATCGTGCTTGGGGGGGTTAACGTTTAGCATTATCAAGATCAACAGATTTTTTGGGTCTGTAAGAACATCCCCGTGTCGGCCCCCCTCCAAAAGGGTGCCTCCACTCTTAAAAGCCCATTTTAGGCTAGCGTTCCCCGGTTTTAAAAATATGTAGTTGACCTCCGGGGTGGAGAATTTTTGGAGAAGAAGGCAATGGGCGAAGATTATTAAAAGGGTTTTCAGTTCCCTGGGACAGGCCCCGGTCCCACCCCTGTTTCAGATGCGTCCCCCTCTAGACAAAGGTTTTCAGGATTGGGGGGGCCCAAGCAGGTGCAGAAGTAAAAAAATTTTTTTTTCAAGGTAGAGAATGCCTGTTCGGTCAGGGTCAGGAGGGGGGTTGCCCCTTTCTTAGTAAGGTCAGTGGGGGGTTTAAAAACCAAAAGGAAATTCGAAAAATTTTTGCGATAGAAATTTAAAAAAAAACCCTAAAAAGCTTTTGGGACTCCTTTTAGGGTGTAGGTTCACCCACTGTTGATCCCCGAAACCTTTTTGGGTCCATATTTTATAGCACTAGGATAAGTATGTACCCCAAGAACCCAAATCTCCTGGACCCGAACAACTTTAGACGTTTGGCGCATAATTGATTCTGACGTAACCTGGAGAGGCCTCCCCTTTCTGATTCCCATGAGTATCATAATCCGGGGAAAAAAAAGGGTGGTATCTAAGTCACAATTTAAAAAAAGACCCCAAAAGGGCTCTAAAGATTCATTAACCCCCAAACGTTGGAAGAGGTGGGGCTTACAAGACCAAAACGGCATGACCAGGTATTTGAAGGCCCCAGGGGGATTAAAGGCCGTCTTTCCCTCTTCCCCCTTTTCCCGACCGGATTAGGTTTTATGCCCCCCGGAGCAATTTTGGAAAAAAAAAATAAAAAAAAAAAAAAAAAAATAAAAAATTTAAAACCCCTTTAAAAAAAAAAAAAAAAAAATTTTTTTTAAAAAAAAAAAAAACCAAACCCCAAAAACCCGGCAGGTGGATGGTCTTTTGTGATTTTTTCCCTTTTTTTTTTTTTTTAAAAAAATTTTTTCCCGGTTTTTTTGGGGGTTGTTAAAATTTTAAAATACGACCCTTAGGCAGCTTGGCCCCCGGAACCAGGTCTATAGCGAATCATATGGGCCCTGCGGCGGGAGGGGGGCCCCCAAGGATCTCAAGGACATCTTCAAAATCAGAAACGAAATCGGGATAGATAAACATCATTTATAGAACACACCAAGGACTGTACAGTCTTTCAAATGAGGCCCCATGATCCCCCCATTTAACCCAATCAGCGTCCTCCAGTCAAGCAAGGATTAGGGAAGGGGAAACCATGGTAAGCCCCCAAAATAATATCGTAGTAAAAATCTCTCCATTACAAAAAAAACAAATTTTTGGAATGCAGGCACCCAAAAATTAAAGTAAATTTTAGTGGTGCGGTATTCTTTTTTCCCTCGCTAAGGGGGGGAGTCAGCACCCGAAACCCAAAAGGGGGAAAAATCGGAATTAGCTTACCCTAAGGCTTGGGCCCGTCATATAAGAAAAAAAAGCTGCCCTGGAAACGATCATAGCTTGACACACAAAACTCTTGGCCCCGGAAATTAAGGTTACCGGCAAAAAAAATCTTGTTAACCCCCCAAATTTAAAGGGGGTCCGTAGCCTGAGTTATCCTTCAGGGTTTGCCCCATCTCCCACGGGGACTTAGGCCGGGGTCGGGGAGTCCTCAGGACAGGCGGGCCCCCCCACAGTAGAAAAACAAGGCATTGTCCGCTCGTGTTTCCCCCTGAAGCCGCCGACGCGGAGCCCAACACCATGGGTTCCCCTCCCCCAGCCCGCCAGGGGGTGGTAAAAAGGGGGAAGAGGGGGTTTTAGCAGAATAGGGAGAAAGAATTAACCCGGGGACTTTGATCTAAACTTTCCAGAAAAAACCCCATCTTTTCCTTGCGTCTTTCTCTCAACCCTTTTGTCGGGAAAATAAGTAAGGTCATAAAATCCCCAAGGTCCTGGAGTAGGATGGACGACCATCGCATCCCTTTAAGCTTCAGACAGCCCCCCCGAAGAGGGTTTTTTCAGAGGTGGATCAGGCCACCCAATTGCCGAGCTCCTTTTGGGGGAATTCAAGCAGTACTCCTCACAGTGCGGCCCTGTGGTGGATAAGAGATATTTCCGCCCAAAGTGCCCCGGGTTTGGGTCATCATAAATATGGCCCCAAAGTAAGAAAAAATTTGTCCCCCCGATCTCCATTTAGGGGCCCCAGGGGGCATGCTCAATGCCCAATTTCCCGAGGTGGACCTGGAGGGGGACACCCCCCAGGCAACTTTTCTCAGCTCTGAGGAAAAAATGGTTTAACCGAAAAAATAGGCGCAGGATTCCCTGAAAGGGCCGAAACTTATTTTAGGGTTTCCCCCCAAAACAGTCAGGAAGTCGCAGGTTTAGTTTTTTTGTGTCAACTTGACCCACAAAAACCGGGGAGGGGACGGAAAACTAACGGGAGACTGGATCAGGGGCGGGTGACTGGCATCCCGTCGGAGTGGTCTGGGCATAAGGCCCGCCCGCCCTGGAATTTTCGTGGTTAATCATCCAGGGGGCCCAGACCGACAGTCGGTATCATACCGAACCCCGGGGAGAAGGTTTTTGGTATGGGCCTGCTAAATTTAAATTCAGGGGGCTGGTCAGGGAACACACACGACAAGTGGGCCCCCGACTCGATCCCAGCCCCCGTCCCTGCCTTTTTTGGGGAACCCGACTCCCTTTAAAAGGGCCGGCCCCCAACCGAAGCGTTTGTGCACTGTTATAAGTGTGACCAAAACAGGGGCAAAACGACAACAAAAAAAAAAGAGTATCAGGCGGTCCCAAAATCAGCAACAGTTCGGGCAAAGGGGTACAGAGGGGGGGACAAGAGGGTAACCGGGGCAGTCCAAAGCGGCAACAGTACGGGCAACGTGGTAAAAGACGGGAGACAGAGGGGGAAAAACCAGGTCCAAAGCCAAAAGGCAGGAGAGAAGCAAGGAAAGCAAATACGGCGAACTCAGGGAAAAAAAAAAACCCTTTTTGCAGGCAAAGATAGAAAGGGAAATGGTGGCTATAAATAGGGGAAAGGGGGGGGAAAGAGAGCCGGGGGTGATAGGAAGCAGAATCTGTCAATCACTGAGGTGAGATTAACCCAGGAGTGCTGGAAAATTCCTGGCCCGGGGTTGGCCAGGATTTCAATTAGAGCCCCGAAGGAAACGGGTTCACACAAGAAAAAGTAAGGCCGCGTTATGGCGCAGCGGCCTTCGCCGACGACCAGGGCCCGATGACACGAACGTGACAAAAGAGCTGATTGGTTGACTGCGGGGGGGTTGGTATCCCGGCCAAACAGAGGCGAGCTACTTTGTCCCTTGTAGTCTATGGAAGATGGGGGAATGAAATCTTTGGGTCTAAAAGGCCGTGCGGCAGGGGGTATGAATAAAAAAAAAATTTTTTTTTTTTAGGTGTTAAAAAATTATCTAAAAAAAGAGCCAAACCTTTCTAAAAACATAAACAATCAATCATAACAACGGTTTGTCGCCTCACCGGCGCAACTTCGGGGAATTGGATATTGGAAACTCCCGGGAAAAATCAGTAATTAAATTCTGAAAGCTCTTTCATTGGTCGGCAAAAACCCCCCCCAATCAAATGGAGGCAGTGAACCTTAAACTAGGAGAAGTATTGACCCAATACATAAAAGGCGGAAATTTAAAAATACTAAAAAGGCAGAAAAGAGCTGATTGGGTTAAACTGCGGTGGCTTGGCTATTCCGGCCAATAGAGGTGAGTATTTTTTCCCATTGTAGTCTTGGGAGGATGGGGGCACTGAAAATCTCAGCCCCCGTGAGGCATGGAGTATTAGAAAATAAAAGGGTTTTTTTTTTTATTAAGTGTAAAAATCTCTGTAAAAAATTTAAAAACCCTGGTTGCAGTGTTCATGTTGGTAGTATTTGTTGTCCATAAATAGATACTGTTGAAAAATGCAGAAAGTAGTCCGGCCACCATTGCCATTTAAAGAGGCATTCCCATCAAACACATTGGTGATCAACAATGTTCTATTGATTTCAATTGGAGTTCAAAATGCCGCTGAGCATCGTGCTTGGCTGTACTCGGAACTACTTATTGTTGAGGTCAATGAGAGCATTTTGGCCAATCCATTCAGAACAGAGACTTTCCAGATATCCGGGACTTTTCTATATATCACAATAAATTTTGCCACGATGGGCGAGGTTAGCCCCCCTCACTGGTTTATTTATTTAGGGGTATTTTTTTTTAAAAAAATTTTACTATTTAACCAGCTATCTAGAGAAACTTTTTTTAAAAAAAATTTATTGATGATATAATATTTATTTGCAATGGCACCTTAAATGAAGCAAAACACTTTGTCGAGACACTAAATAATACTAAGTGGGGTATAAGTTTCACATCAACATTCAATAAAAATAAAATAGATTACCTTGATCTAACCTTATACCCAGAAGGAGATACAATTCAAACCAAAACATTCTTCAAAAAAGGGGTTTAATGGCTACTTGCATTATGCCAGTAGTCATTATCGAAAACAGAAGAACAATATAACATATTGTCAACTACGTAAGATAAATAAAAATTTAGTAATAAAGAGAATTTTACTATCCTTTCGATATGCCATCAATGTGTAGTAATAACCCTAATCCCCACATTATTATGCCTTCTCTGTACTGCAACAGGAAATTATACCATGTGGTGTATGTTCAAAAAAATTACACTGGAAAAAAGTTTCTGACAAACTTATTGTCAATGTTCCCTAGGCGTTCTTTTTACCCCCTTTTTGTTTATACCCCACAAATCGGGGACGTTATAGCTAGAATTATTGTATGATGTGCATAGTGCCTTATTTAGCTAGTCGGTTTGCTAGCTTTTTTTTGCATTTAGAATATATATTTTCATTGTTTCAGAATATTCAAGCATTTTTACAGACATATTCAGTGTTTTTTTATTTTGTTATAATGCATTGATGATTAAATTGCAACTATATACATTTTTTGTATGTTTAAGTCCTATAGATAAACCGGTGGCAAAAACATCAGAAAAAAACAACATACCTAGAACATTCTACATTTTAAAAAAGAGCAGCCCTGACATCTATATCAGACACAAAGCTGTGTCAGTGAGCAGCCGCAAGCCGTAAATGTGTGGCTGCTAGTAACAATGGAAAATGTCTGTATGAAAGGAGCATTTTATGTCAGGAAATGTTTATCTTCATCGATGACAATTAATGTAAGTCTGTAAAATCTCAGCTGCAGTACTGACAGCTACACAAATGCAGAATGCTTGTCTGGGAGCCGACATTTGCTGTCAGTAAATAAGACAACAAAAATATTTGATGGAGATCTTGAGTCTCCTCATAAATTATTATCTTTAAGATTTCTACTAGCTATGACTCTACTGTGAGTAGTACTTTAAGTGTAGCAGATTGATGAATTAAATTCATCTTCATCTTAGTCATGAAAAGTATAATTCTTATGTTTTTAAAACAAATGTGCGTAATGTTTTCTATAACTATTTGCTATAGAGGTACAGACATGTCTTCTTTCTCCTGCTCCTTATATATTGACAAGGTCAATGGAATGATTTTTGTAAAACATTTCTACTATGTTTTTTTATTATCCATAACTTATTGGATATTCTTTCTGGATCTTTTTCTCCTAATTCTAAGCAAACAGGCTAGAAAAAAAACAATTCATCCAATTTTATGTAAAAACTGCATTGAGATTCAGCGAACTATTAACTGCTTGATATCGCTGTTTGCGGTCCAGTCTTGAGCAATTCTGTATGCTCAATTATGTCATTTAAAAAAAAAAATAGATAGATAGACAGTGTGTATATATATATATATATATATATATATATATATATACACATATATATATGTATATATATATGTATGTATATATATTGTAGCTATATAGGTTATGCTCACAACTATGTCAGCGGATTCATTCGTAGGTTCCATTTCTGTAAATTTTTTACTCAAAAAATATTGCTTCATGTGTTGCTATTTTTTCCATCAAGGTAACAGATACCTTGGTAGGACCCAATAGACTCTTTTTAGAATTTAGTAAAGTTAGTCAAGCATAATTGGTGTCCATTGTTGGACAGATATGCTACTTATAATAGAAGCTGCCACACAGATATGAACAGAACCTTTAATGAAACCTGTAAGGTGGCCTATGCTGCCCTTTCTGAGAACAGGATGTGATAGAGGGAGAGAAGCTGAGCTCTGTGATATGTAGATATATGTGATATATATGATTTGGAGCAGAACTTCTGTGTAAAAAAGAGTATAATCCTGACGGGAAATCCTTAAGTGACAATATGTCATACTTCCCCCCGCCCACATACAGTGATGACGTTCTCTGCATTAGTGAGTGTACAGAGCAAACTCAATCACTGTATGTGGGCAATTAGTACTTTCAGTTTCACTTTCACAAACTTTCTCTGCTTTTTACTCAGAGATTCAGCATATGAACATATAAACCCTTATATATTATAGAGCTCAACCTCTCTCCCTCTATCACATCCTGCTCTCAGATTGGGCAGCATAAACCACCTGACAGGTCCTCTTTAAGGGGTTGCTTAGTTTGAAACAAAATATTGTCATATACCATATTATGGAATTATGAGTTTATAGAGGGAGGTCCTCTGTTCAGGATCCTCCTTTGTTGGCCACAATGAAGAGCAGCTACAAAGACTGTCTCTTGCTCTGGAGGACCTGTCCTAAAAATGGAGAAACCCTTTAAGCATTTATTTAGATTAAAAGTTCTGATGAGTGCTGTTGTCTAAATACTTGACTACCATACATTTTCTGACTACCATACATTTTTAGGAACAAGACCAAATGAAATCTACAGACCGCATTTGTCGGCAGCTTCTGTACCATTTGACCCCACACTCAAAGTGGCATCGGCACAGTCTAGCTCGAAGGAAAAGTATGGCCTGGTGAGTAGGCTATTAAAGGGGACTGCTGGTAGCAATTGTTGACTGTATGTGTTGAATGCATTGCATGCAGACTTTCCTAATTACAGAAGTACTACAATAACAACCAGCTCTGGACAGGAGTTTCCATAATGACTTTTTAATATATTAAAAGCTGTTATTTAGATAATTTATCATATTTCACATATTTCTAATACTCTAGTTTGTGACCAAAATTAGGATCACATGATGGAGCATGAAACACAAAAGAATTAGGAAGGAACCGTCAGCTCTTCTGACATGTATGTTTTTAGTAATACTTGTAACCCTTATGAAAAAAGTGTAGATCAGCTTTTTAGAACTTTGCATTGTGCTGTTACTCTGTCTAGAAATTAATCCCCTGTTGCCCCAAAAATAAGACAGTGTCTTATATTAATTTTTGCTCCTAAAGACGTGCTAAGACTTATTTTTAGGAGATGTTTTTTTTTCTATGCACAATAATTCACAATTTTTGTTGATAATTTTTGTTGACCAAAACAACATGTATTAATATACTGTAGTGATTTCATCATAAACATCAGCATAAGCAGCCAAACTCTGAATTGCATAACTAAAAATGCACTATGTCTTATTTTCGGGGGTGTCTTATTTTCGGGGAAACAGGGTAAATAGATTGTTAATTGCCAAAGGACTGTGCCCCTACATAGTCTGATAAGGTGAAAACTGATTGGATAATGGCAAACTGTGCAGAGACACTCCCCAACTGAAATGAACTGAAATATCATGTCTCCACTTCTGCTCATCTGTGGGTACAGCACTTTCTATCAGTTTTACATGAACAATCTCAATATTTAAGTAGAATTATACTGTATTTGTTGTATAAAATGTTGTAAACTTTATACAATTAAGAATATCACACCCTCAAAATCAATGACTTCTCTTTTGGCAGCCTGAAGAACAGCCTACAACAGAAGTCCAATATTGAATCCCTGGATCTGTCTGGTATCCCCTTGACTCCCAGAAAGTTAACGTTTTTTTCCTTATTTGCAAAGCCATGGAGACAGTCTAACCAGTGTGGATTTAAGCTTTACTGAACTTACAGACAGCACTCTCAGTTTGGCTCTACCTTCTCTGGCAGCTCTCCCCAATGTCACGCACCTTGCACTTAATGGAAACCGTCTTTCTTGTGCCACCCTGAAGGAGCTCAGTGAAGCCATGAAGGACAGCTTTCAATTTCCCCCTTTGGGCCTGGGTAGTCGGGTTAAACATTGTAGACATTTGCTCCGCCCAAAACCGTTCTTTGGGTTTAAGGCCCGGGTTTGGCCGCAAATCTATTCCACATTCCTGGGGCACAAGACAGTGACTTGTCTGAGGGAGGAATTCCCATGTCTTTCCCTTGCGGGGAAGGGTGGATCTTTGTTGTTTACCCATGGAGAGGGGACTGACCACCCTCCCAAACCAGTTTTGATCCATCTAAAAAAGAGAAAAGAGATGTCCACTCACAGGCCCGGGTAGTTTTTTTTTTCAGAAAGGAGGGGGTTCCAAAAAGGGGCCCCAAATAGCCCCACTATCTTACCCCCGGGGTTTAGAAGCCCAGACACAAGGCAGTCCATCACAGCGCAGCACTACCTCATACTTGGTTCTGTGGATTAACCTAAAAAAAAGGGCCATGCACAGCGGGCAGGGACAAAACTGCAGTGTCAGGAAAACGGGAAAAGGGGGGTGGGTGTCCAAGACCCAAAAGGGGGGGGGCACTCTGCTCAGGATGAATCTGAGGGAGAAGACCCAAATTTTTTTTTTTTGAAAAAAGGAAAGAATTTTTTGTTAACATTTTTTTAAATCAAACTAACCACCCATTTTTTCTCCTGCAGCGTAAAGAGTTTCAAATATGTACTGGGAAAAGGGTCACCGCAGAAATTTTTATATTGTGGAGCCCACAAAGACAGTGTTGTTAGTTTAAAGGTTCCAGTGTCCGTTAAAAGCTGTCCCTTGCCCTGAGAGAAGAATGTATTCTCAGTACGACTGAGTCTTTTTAATCAGTGATCTGTGTACAAAACCACATTAATATGATAGGAGCATACTATGTAAACTAGAATCTGTAGTATAGCATTACCGTCATTGGGGTATTGACTGTTTAAAAATACCCCGCCTTCATCTTTGTTC
>JAODAL010080647.1:0-12169 GCA_025379985.1 Phyllomedusa bahiana | reverse complement strand
AGCGGGAACCTATCAAAATTCCTCCCTGAGGGGAGCTGTACCTACTATATTCCTGCCTGAGGGGCTGTACCTATCAATATACCCCCTTTGGGGGGAGCTGAAAACAATTTTCCGGCCTGGGGGACCAAAAATAAACCCTAAATTTAGGGAGCGTATATCCCCGCCAACTGGGGGGACAACATCTACAACCTCCCTTTACTGGGGAAAGGAGTTTTAAATATACCTGCCTTATGTGTACCATCATAAATAAAGGGGTATATAGATACAGTCCCCCTTTAATTCCCCCAAAACAAAAAATAACCCCCCAAAAAAAAAATTTTTTTTTTTTTTTTTCCCGTTCACCCTTTTTTTTATTGGGCCCGGGTCCCCCCCAAAAAAACCTTTGAAACTTTCTCTGGGGGCCCCCCAGGGGAAAATTAATTCCCCCCACCGCGTTTCCCACACCATCACCACCACTACTCCTACCATCATCACCACACCCACTCTCCACACCATCACCACCACTACTCCTACCATCATCACCACACCCACTCTCCACACCATCACCACCACTACTCCTACCATCATCACCACACCCACTCTCCACACCAAACCACCAGAACCACTCTCCACCCATCCCCCACTTGCTACAAACCGTCATCCCCAACACCCACTCATCTAAATCAAAAACCCCGCTACCCCTACCATAATCACCACACCCACTCTCCACAACATCACCACCATTACCTCAACCACCCCCCATCCCCCCTCCCCACCCCCAACCTCTCCCCCCCACCATCCCACCCCCCAAACTCCCCAACCATCAAATTCCCCCACCCCACCACTCTCCACCCCCCAAATAAACCCCCCCATTCCCCCCCTAAACCCCCAAATTATAAAACCATTAACCACCTCTCCCACAACCCCACACCCAACCACTACTCCCCCCCCCACCCCACAACACCCCCCATTTCCCCCCTCCCCACACCCACCCCCACCCACCCCCCTTACCCCAACCATCAACCCCCCCACCCCCCCTCCCCTTCCACCTCCACCCCAAAACCCCACCTACCAACCTCCCCCCCTTTATAACCAACATCCCCCCCATACCCCCCCATCCCCAAACCCCCCTTTAACACAACCCCATTTCCCCCCGTTCCCAAACCAAAAACCCCCCACCCCATCAAACCCCCCTAAAAAAAATCCCCCACCCATCACCCCCCCACTAGTCCTATCAAAACCCCCCAAATTCCCCCCCCCACCCCTCCCCCCAAAACCATTAACACCCCCCCTAGACAAAACCCCCCCCAACCCATCACCAAAAAGCCAAAAAGCCCCTCCCCAAAACCAAACCCCCATTAACCTACCCACTTCCCATTTAAAACCCATCCCATTCCACCCCACCCCCACTTCCAAAACCTTTACCACCACAAACCCCTTACCCACCCCCAAATTCACCACACCCCACACCCCCCTTCCCCACCCCAAACCCAATCCCCCAAACCCCCCCTCCCCCTTAACCTCACCCCAACTCACCCCAACACGCCCCCATTTTCTCATCAAAAACACCGCTACTCCCTACCCAACCCATCCCCCAACCCCACCCACCCCCCCCACCCCCACCCAATCCCCCACACCCCATTTCCCCCCTCATAAAACCCCCCCCT
The DNA here is from genome assembly GCA_025379985.1 of Phyllomedusa bahiana. Taxonomy (NCBI): domain Eukaryota; kingdom Metazoa; phylum Chordata; class Amphibia; order Anura; family Hylidae; genus Phyllomedusa; species Phyllomedusa bahiana. The sequence continues at coordinate 10,523 of JAODAL010080647.1, read as the reverse complement.
TTTTGTTTATAATCTATCTCACCTGGATCTTCCTCCTCAGCAAAAGCCACAATATAAATTTTTCCATCCAAAAGACCTCCGTAATAGAACGAAGATCCCGGTAAAAACGCCCCACAAGTCCAAAATTTCTCTTCCAAAAACCCTTGGCTGATTTCTTTTTTTTTTCCCATTGTTACACAAAAACCCCAAGGGTTTTCGGTTTCATAAAAAAAACATCCACCTGTGTCTAAAATTAAAACTCACGTTGCCAATAAACCTATCAAAGTTTCCCAAACCTATCTCATCATTTTGGGCGGTCCCAAATTTTTGAAGGCAAACCCCAACCCCAGTGAATGGAAACTGCGACTTTACAGAAAGAAAAAAAAATCCCTTAAAAATTCTCCCCATTTTTCTGCTTTTGGGGGAATAGAAATTTATTTTTGGGTTCCTAATTGCCCCTAAAACGGGAAAGGTTTTATTCGGGATTTCATGTCCTAAAAAAAGCTGCGGGAGGGGGCTTTATAAAAGGGAGCAAAAAACCCTCCCAGATGGGGCTTTATAAAAGGGGGAGAAACCTCATTGGGGGTTTTAAATATAAAAGGGGGGGTTTCAGCAAAAGGGGGGTTTTATATAGGGGGAGGAGAAACCTCAGATGGGGCTTTATATAAAAGGAGGAAAAAACCTGCAGAGGGGGCCTTTAATATAGGGGGAAAGGAAAACCTGCAAGGGGGTTTTTAAATAAGGGGGGGGAAACCGGGAAGGGATTTTAATCTAGAGGGGTGGAGAAACCTTCAAAAGGGGGCCCTTTATTAGAGGGGAGGGAAACCGGAAAAGGGGACTTTTATAATAAGGGGAGGGAGAAACCTGCAGAGGGGGCTTTATATAGGGGGGAGGGAAAAACCCCTGCAGAGGGGGCTTTAAATAGAAGGAGGGGGGAAACCTGCAGATGGGCTTTATATAGAGGGAGAAAAAACCGCAGGGGGGGCTCAATATAGGGGGGAAGGAAAAAACCGCGATGGGGCTTTTTATATAAAGAGAGGGAAAAATCTGCAGAGGGGGCTTTAAAATAGAAGGGGAGGGAGAAACCTGCAGATGGGGCTTTAAATAGGGGGGAATAGAGAAACCTGAAATGGGGCTTTTTATAGGGGGGAGGAAAAAACCCTTTCAGTTTGGGGCTTTAAAATAAGGGAGAGAAAAACCTGCTGAGGGGGGCTTTATATAGAGAGGGGGAAAAAAACCGCAGAGGGCTTTATATAAGGGGAGGGAAAACCTGCAGATGGGGGTTTATATGGGGTAGGAAAACCGCAAAGGGGGCTTTATATAAGGGGGGGGAAAAACCCCTGCAGATGGGTTTTTATATAGAGAGAGGGAGAAACCGCAGAGGGGGCCTTTTAAAAATAGAGGGGGGGGAGAAACCTGCAGATAGGGGCTTTATATAAAAGGGGGGGAGAAACCCCCCCGATGGGCTTTAAAAAAGGGGGGAAGGGAAAAACCCTTTCAATGGGTTTTTTAAAACCCGGGGGGAAAGGAAAAACCTGCAGATGGGGTTTTAAATATAAAGGGGGGGGAAAAACCCTTCAGTTTGGGCCAAAATATAGAGGGAGGGAAAAACCTGCAGATGGGGCTTTATATAGAAGGAAAGAAAAAACGCAAAAGGGGGCTTTATATAGAGGATGGAGAAACCTGCAGAGGGGGCCCTTTATACAGAGGGAGGGAAAACCGCAAGGGGGTTTTAATAAAAGGAGGGGAGGGAGGAACCGCAGATGGGGATTTATTATATAGAGGGGAGGGAGGAACCTCAAATGGGACTTTATCAGAAGGGGGGGAAAAATCCCAGATGGGGCCCTTTTAAAATAGGGGGGAAGGGAGAAACCTGCAGAGGGGGCCCTTTATATAGAGGGGAGGGAAAAAAGCTAGAGATGGGGCTTTATTAAGGGAGGGGGGAAAACCTGCAATGGGGTTTTTTATATAGGGGGGAGGGAAAAACCCTGCAGATGGGGCTTTATATAGAGGGGATGGGAAAAACCCTTTCCGAGGGGGCTGTATATAGAGGGGGGGAAAAACCCTGCGATGGGGCTTTAAAAAAAGGGGGGGAGGGAAAAACCCAGCAGAGGGGGTTTTAAAAAAAGGGGATGGAAAAACCCTGCAGATGGGGCTTTTTTTATAGGGGGGGAGGGAAAAAAGCTAAGATGGTGTTTTTTTATAGGGGGGAAGGGAAAACCTGCAGAGGGGGTTTTAATTTTAAAAGGGGGGATGGGAAACCGCAAGGGGGCTTTAAAATTTTGGGGAGGGAGGGAGAAATCTCCCCCCCCCCAAAAAAGGGGCTTTAAATAGGGGGGTTTTGGAAAACCCGCAGATGGGGGTTTTTATAAAAGGGGGAGAGAGAAACCTGCAAGGGGGCTTTATATAAGGGGAGGAGAAACCACAGATGGGGCTTTTTTATATGGGGGAGAGAAAAACCCTGCAGATGGGCTTTAAAAGGGGGGGGAGAAACCAAAATTTGGGTTTTAAAAATAGAGGGGAGGAAAAAACCCTCAGAGGGGGCTTTATATGAGGGGGGAGAAAGCTAGAGTTTGGTGCTTTATATAGAGGGGGGGGAAAGAAACCGCAATGGGGCTTTATCAAAGGGGGAAGGGAGAAACCTGCAGGGGGGCTTTATAAGGGGGGGGGGAGGGAAAAAACCTGCAGAGGGGGGCTTTTATAGAGGGGGGGGAAAACCCCACCAGAGGGGGCTTTTTTTAAAAAAAAAAGGAAGAAAAACCCCGGCAGAGGGGGTTTTAATAAAAAGGGGGGAAAGAAGAGCCCTTTCGATAGGCTTTATTAGAGGGAAGGGAAACCTGCAGAGGGAGCTTTATGTAAGGGAGGGAGAAAGCTAAATGGGGCTTTATATAGGGGGGATGGAGAAACCTGGCAAAAGGGGTTTTTAAAAATAGGGGGGTTTAAAAAAAGCTAGAGAGGGAAGCTTATATAGAGGGGGGGAAAACCGGGGGATGGGGGCTTTTTTCCTAAAAGGGGGGGAGAAACCCAGATGGGTTTTTAAAATCTAGAGGGGGGAGAAAACCTGAAAAGGGGGGTTTTTATATGGGGGGAGGAGAAACCTGCGGGAGGGGCTTTATAATAGGAGGGAAAAACCCTTGAAAGGGGGCTTTAAATAGAGGGAAAAGAAAACCCCTGCAAGGGGCTTTATATAGGGGGAGGGAAAACCTGCAGATGGACCCTTTAAATAAAAGGGAGAGAAAAACCCGCAGATGGGTTTATATGGAGGGGAGGAGAAACCAGCAAGGGGGTTTTTTAAATAAAAAGGGAGGGAGAAACCTGAAATTTTGGGGTTTTTAAATGGGGGGGGAGGAGAAACCTGCAGAGGGGGGTTTTTAAATATAGGGGGGAAGGGATAAACCAGAAATTTGGGGCTTTAATATAAAGGGGGGGGGAAAACCCAAACAGAGGGGACTGTTTTTAAAGGGGGGAAGAAAAAGGAGAAAATGGGGCTTTTAAAAAAGGGAAAGGAAAAACCCTTTGCAGATGGGGCTTTATATAGGGGGAAGGGAAAAAAACCCTGCAATGGGGCTTTATTTTAGAGGGGGGGAGAAACCTGAAAAGGGGGGGTTTTTAAAAAAAGGAAGGGATAAACCTCAGATGGGCTTTATATAAAAGGAGGGAGAAACCTGCAGTTTTGGGCTTTAATAGGGGGGAGGGAAAAAAGCTAGAATGGGCTTTATATAGAGGGAGGGAGAAACCTGCAAGGGGGCTTTATATAAGGGGGGGGAAAGAAGCTCCCGAGGGGCTTTATGAAAGGGGGGAGGGAAAAACCACAATGGGGCTTTTTAAAAGGGGGGATGGAAAAACCCTGCAAAAGGGGGTTTTAAAAAAGGGGATGGAAAACCTGCAAAAGGGGGCTTTAAATAAGGGAGGAAAACCTCAAGGGGCCCTTTATATAGAGGGATGGAAAACCTGCAGGGGGGGTTTTTAAAAAAGGGGGGAAGGGAAAAGCAAGAGAGGGGGCCCTTTATATAAGGGGAGGAAGAAACCGAAAGAGGGGGCCTTTTTTAGGGGGGGTTTAAAAAACCTGCAAAGGGGGTTTAAAAAGGGGAGGGAAAAAACCTCAGATGGGGTTTTTATATAAAAAGGGGATGGAAAAAACCTGCAAAGGGCTTTATAAAAGGGGGGATGGAGAAACCGGGCAGAGGGGGTTTTTATAAAAGGGGGGGAAAAACCCCTGCAATGGGGCTTTATATGAGTGAGGGAAAAACCCCTCAGTTTGGGTTTTATATAGGGAAAGGGAGAAACCTGCCGGAATTGGGCTTTATATAGAGGGGAGGAAAAAAACAAAGAGGGGGCTTTATATAGAGGGAGGGGAAACCTACAGATGGGGTTATAATAAGGGGGGGGAGAAGTCTGCAGATGGGCTTTTTGTAGAGGGAGGGAGAAACCGGCAGAGGGGGTTTTTATGTAAAAGGGGGGGAAAACCAGCAGATGGGGCTTTAATAGAGAGGGGATGGAGAAACCTGCAAGGGGGCTTATATAGGGGGAAGGGTTAAAACCTGCGGGAGGGTTCTTTATAAAAGGGGGGGAGAAACCTGCAGAGGGGGCCCTTTATAAAGAGGGGATGGAGAAACCTGCAATGGGGCTTTAATAAGGGAGGGAAAAACCGCAGATGGGGGGGCTTTATATAGGGGAGGGAAAACCGGGCCAGAGGGGGTTTTTTAAATTTTTAATAGGGGGGAGGGAGAAACCGGCAGATGGGGCTTTATATGGGGGAGAGAAAAAACCTCCCAAGGGGGGTTTTACAAAGAGGGGGGGGAGAAACCCCCAAGATGGGGCTTTATATAGAGCGGGGGGAAAAAACCCGCAATGGGGTTTTTATATAGGGGGGAAACAAAAAGCTAGAAAATGGGGCTTTAAATAAAGGGGGGGAGAAAATGCAGAGGGGGGCTTTATATAGAGGGCGGGAAACCCTGAAAGAGGGGCTTTATAAGAGGGGGGGGAGAAACCTGCAAAAGGGGCTTTAATAGGGGGGAGGGAAAACCTGCAGAGGGGTTTTATATAAGGGGGGGAGAAACCTCAAAAGGGCTTTAATAGGGGAAATTTGGAAAAAACCGCAAAGGGGGCTTTATATAGAGGGGGGGGAGAAGGCTAGAATGGGCTTTATATAAAGGGGATAGAGAAACCGGCAGATGGGGTTTTTATATAGGGGGAATGGAAAAGCTAAGGGGGGGTTTTTATAAAGAGGGCGGGAGAAACCTCAGATGGGTTTTTATCTAAGGAAAACCCCTGCAAGGGGGCTTTTCTAGAGGGGGGGGAAAAAACCTAAAAAGGTGCTTTATAAAGGGGGCTGGGGGGAAACCAGCAGATGTGGCTTTTTTATAGGGGGGAGGAAAAACCCAGTAAAAGGGCTTTATATAGGGGGGAAGGGAAAAACCCCACAAGGGGGCTTTATATAGAGGGCGGGAGAAACCTGAAAAGGGGTTTTTATAAAAGGGGGAGAGAGAAACCTTTCAGAGGGGAACTTTAATAGGGGGGAGGGAAAACCACAGTTTGGGGGCTTTATAAAAGGGGGGATGGAAAACCCAAAGATGGGCTTTATAAAAAAGGGGGGAGAGAAACCTCAGATGGGGCTTTAAAATAGGGGGGAAAAGGAAAAACCCAAGCAAGGGGGTTTTAAAATTATAGAGGGGGGGGAGAAAGCAAAGAGGGGCTTTATAAAGGGGGGGAGGGAGAAACCTCAGAGGGGGCTTTAAATAGAGGGGAGGGAGAAAGCAAGATGGAGTTTAATATAGGGGGGGAGGAAAAACCCTTTCAGAGGGGCTTTATAAAAGGGGGGATGGAAAAAACCTGCAGAGGGGGCTTTATATAAAAGGGGATGGAAAAAACCTCAGATGGGCTTTATATAGAGGGGTGGAAAAAACCTGCAAGGGGGCCATTAAATAGAGGGAAAATGGAAAAACCCTTCAGAGGGGGGCTTTAAAAGAGGGGAGGGAGAAACCAGCAGATGGGCTTTATATAAGGGGGGGGAAAAGCTAGAGAGGGGGCTTTATAAGAGGGGGGGGAAAGCTAGAGATGGGGCCTTTTATTTTAAGGGGGGAGGGAGAAACCTGAAAGGGGGGCTTTATGGGGGGAAAGGGAAAAAACCCCACGGAGGGGGCTTAAATAGGGGGGATGGATGAAAAAACCTGCAAGGGGGCTTTATATAAGGGGGGGAAAACCCTGCAGATGGGGGTTTATATAGGGGGGGAAGGAGGGGGAAACCTGCAAAAGGGGTTTTATATAGGGGGGAGGGAAAACCGCAAGGGGTTTTTATATAAAAGGGGGGGAAAAAACCTGCAGAGGGGGTTTTAAATATAGAGGGGGGGGGAGAAACCTGGGGAGGGGGTTTTAAAATTAGGGGGGATGGAAAAAACCTGCGGGTTTGGGGTTTTATATAGGGGGGAAGGGAAAAAAACCTGCAAAGGGGGCCTTTATAAGAGGGGCTGGGAAACCTGCAGAGGGGGGCTTTATAAAGGGGGGTTTGGATGGAAAAACCCCTTGCAATGGGGTTTTAATATAGAGGGGGGAAAACCCTGCAAGGGGGTTTTTCAAATAGAGGGGAGGGGGAAACCTGCAGTTGGGGCTTTTAAAGGGGGGGAGGGAGAAACCTCAGATGGGGTTTTTAAATAGGGGGGCCGGGAGACTGCTGGGGCTCCCCCTGTAGATATAGGGGGGGTCACATGCCCTGTTTGGGGGTCATATATCTTTTTTGGGGTTTAAGTAACATATTTTTATCCCCACATTGCCTCTTTTTAAACTGCCCCTCGCCCAAACCTCAAACTCTCCCCCCGGGTTTCCCCCCAAACCCTTGCGTTTCCTCCCTTTCCCCCCCCCCTTTGCCGTTTTCTCCTCCCCTCTCCACTTCCCGTCTCATCTCCTCTCTCCACGTCCTCCCCCTCACTTTTCCTATTCTCCTCTCCACGCCTCTTCTCCTCATTGCCTCTCTCCTCTCACTTGCCGTCTCTCCCCTCACTTGCCGTCTCCCCCTCACATTGCCCTCTCTCATTGCCTCTCTCCCTCACTTGCCGTCTCTCCTCTTTCCTTGCCGTCTATCCCCCTTGCCGTTCTCTCCTCCCTCTCCCAGTCGTCTTCCCTCACTTGCCCTCTCCCTCATTGCCTCTCCCTCCTTCACCTTGTCTCTCCCCCTCTCCATCTGCTTCTCCCCCTCACTTGCCGTCTCTCCTCTCACTTGCCGTCTCTCCTCTCACTTGCCGTCTCTCCTCTCACTTGCCGTCTCTTCCCTCACTTGCCGTCTCTTCCCTCACTTGCCGTCTCTCCCCTCACTTGCCGTCTCTCCCCTCACTTGCCGTCTCTCCCCTCACTTGCCGTCTCTTCCCTCACTTGCCGTCTCTCCCCTCACTTGCCGTCTCTTCCCACTTCTCTCTCCCTCACTTGCGTCTCTTCTCCTCACTGCCGTTCTTTCCCCTCACTTGCCGTTCCTCCCTCCCTTGCCCGTTCCTCTTCCCTCACTTGCCGTCTCTCCCCTCACTTGCCGTCTCTCCCCTCACTTGCCGTCTCTTCCCTCACTTGCCGTCTCTCCCCTCACTTGCCGTCTCTTCCCTCACTTGCGCTCTCTTCCCTCACTTGCGCTCTCTTCCCTCACTTGCGCTCTCTTCCCTCACTTGCCGTCTCTTCCCTCACTTGCACTCTCTTCCCTCACTTGCCGTTCCTCTCCCTTCTCCTCACTTTGCCGCTCCTTTCCCCCCACCTTGCCTTTCTCTCTCCCCTCACTTGCCGTCTCTCCCCTCACTTGCGCTGTCTCCTCTCACTTGCCGTCTCTTCCCTCCGTCTCTCCCTGCTCTCTCCCTCACTTGCCCCCCTTCTCTCACCGCCCTCTCACTTGCCGTCTCTCCTCTCACTTGCCGTCTCTTCCCTCACTTGCCGTCTCTCCACTCACTTGCCGTCTCTCCTCTCACTTGCCGTCTCTCCCTCCTTGCTGGTCCTCTCCCTCCTTGCTGGTCCTCTCCCTCTCCTTGCCTCTCTCCCCCCCACTTGCCGTCTCTCCCCTCACTTGCGCTCTCTTCCCTCACTTGCCGTCTCTTCCCTCACTTGCCGTCTCTACCCTCACTTGCCGTCTCTTCCCTCACTTGCCGTCTCTTCCCTCACTTGCCGTCTCTCCCCTCACTTGCCGTCTCTCCCCTCACTTGCCGTCTCTCCCTCACTGCCCTTCTCCCCTCTTGCGTTTCTTCCTCTCACTTGCCGCTCTCCCTCACTTGCCTCTCTCCCTCCCCACTTGCTTCTCTCCCTCACTGCACTCTCCCCGCTCTTGCCCTGTCTCCCCTCACTTGCCGTCTCTCCCCTCACTTGCCGTCTCTCCCCTCACTTGCCGTCTCTCCCCTCACTTGCCGTCTCTTCCCTCACTTGCCGTCTCTTCCCTCACTTGCCGTCTCTCCCCTCACTTGCCGTCTCTCCCCTCACTTGCCGTCTCTTCCCTCACTTGCCGTCTCTCCCCTCACTTGCACTCTCTCCCCTCACTTGCGCTCTCTCCTCTCACTTGCCGTCTCTTCCCTCACTTGCCGTCTCTCCCCTCACTTGCGCTGTCTCCTCTCACTTGCCGTCTCTTCCCTCACTTGCCGTCTCTCCCCTCACTTGCGCTGTCTCCTCTCACTTGCCGTCTCTCCCCTCACTTGCCGTCTCTTCCCTCACTTGCCGTCTCTTCCCTCACTTGCCGTCTCTTCCCTCACTTGCCGTCTCTTCCCTCACTTGCCGTCTCTCCCCTCACTTGCCGTCTCTTCCCTCACTTGCCGTCTCTCCCCTCACTTGCGCTGTCTCCTCTCACTTGCCGTCTCTCCCCTCACTTGCCGTCTCTTCCCTCACTTGCCGTCTCTCCCCTCACTTGCCGTCTCTTCCCTCACTTGCCGTCTCTTCCCTCTCGTGCTCTTTTTGTCCGCTGTCTCTTCCCCTTCTATCAGTGTGTCCCCTTCCTTGCTGCTGTCGGGCCCCGGGCCCCCTCATTATGTGGGCCTCTATTGTTGTGCTGTTGTTTTCGGGGTGGGCTCGGTATATTACTGTCTCGCTGCTGTCACCTCCCAGTAATTATCATGCTGAGCAGCGATCACCCATCTGTGAGCACAATGGGATCCGCCACCCACAATCCTGCAGAGCCTCCGAAAAGTGCGCCAAGAGGAGCGCAGCAGCTGCAGAGCGGGCTATGGAGTGACCAGCCGGGGGCGCTGACCGCAGCCCTGAACATCTGACCCCTCTCCTGAAGTACTCTGTGCTGCAGAGGAGCCAGATAAGCTGACCGCAGCCCTGAACATCTGACCCCTCTCCTGAAGTACTCTGTGCTGCAGAGGTGTCGGGGGCACTGACCTCAGCCCTGAACATCTGGCCTCTCTCCTGAAATACTCTGTGCTGCAGAGGTGTCGGGGGTGCTGACCGCAGCCCTGAACATCTGACCCCTCTCCTGAAGTACTATGTGCTGCAGTAGGGGCGCTGACCATAGTCCTGAACATCTGTGCAGCTGAGTGGCCCCGAGATCAGCCCCTCTCCTGAAATACTCTGTTCTGCAGAGCTGAGAAATCTTACCCAGGCAGTCCTAACATCATGTTGTCTGCCCCAAGATAGTCCCTCTTGTCTCCTGAAGTACTCTTTGCTGCTTAGAGCAATGCTTCTTCTACTATGTGACTCAGTCTATGAACTCCTTCAAGATCAGCACTCTCCTGAAATACTTTGTGCTGTCTGAGACCCAGTTTTTTTTTTTTTTTGCTCCTCTTCCAGGACCAGTGTACATCTCTCCTGAAACACTCTGTGCTGTTCCTTCAATGGTATTTCAGTTAGTTGGCTTCCCGAAGAATTGCACACTATCTCTTAAAATACTCTGTGCTGCTGTGAGACCCTGCCTCCTCTAATATCTAATTCTTAGTCTGTGTTCTCCCACAAGATCAGCATACTTTTCTTCTAAAATACTCTGTGCTGCTGCGAGACCCTGCTTTTTCTACTATAGTCTGTGGCCTCCCACGAAATCAGCACACTGCTCTTCTGAAATACTCTGTGCTGCTTGGGACTTATTCTTTCTACTATGTAACAGTAAGCACGTCTGTTTACCCTTTCCTGAATTACTCCATGCTGTAAGGCACCCCCCCCCATTCCTTGGCCGAGGCACCAGATGATCTGTAATTCTACACACGGCCATCAATCTCACCTCCTGAAATACTCTGTGCTGCTCCTGAACACTGATCTTTCCACCAAGTCTGAGTTTCTGACCTCCTATACAGCCAGCGTGCTCATCTCCTGAAACTGACTCCACTTGACGGAGTTAAATGGTCAATGCCCTCACCCCCACCCATAACTGATACATGTATTTTCTAAAACACTCTGTGCTGCTGAGAATGATTTAATATTTCTGTTTATAATATCCAGATCAGAATATAATCATATCCTCAGTGATGTCACTGCAGCTCTCTAGTGATGCATAGGAGGCATTCTCAGTGATGTCCCCTCCGCTCTCTAGTGATAGGAGGCATTCTCAGTGATGTCACCGCCGCTCCCTAGTGATAGGAGGGATTCCAGTTTTTGGT
>JAODAL010080646.1:0-12169 GCA_025379985.1 Phyllomedusa bahiana | reverse complement strand
ATTAAGGGGATTTGTTTTGTAAAAAACGCTTTTTTTCTTTAAATGAATACAACAGGAACGGCTTAGATCCCCTTGGATATTAAATGTGCTGTGAGCAAACTTAAAATGTTATGCAGCTGCACGGACGCACACTGGATTCAATCCATCCCCAAAAAAATCAGAAATAGACCTTTAAAGAAAAGCTTTTCTCGAGACAAGCTGAGACCCCCCCAAAAAAATCGCTGTATAAAAATCAGTTCTTCATAAAGCTATCACAAGCAGCCGCGGCAGCCCTTCCCAATCAGTACGGGAGAGCGGTATGACCTCCCAGCGTCGCGCCCACTTTATAGTGCAAGTGATGTCCAAATCCCAGGGGTTCCGTTTGACTTCTCTTCACATGTCAGCGGGCACCCTTTTCTTTCCCCCAGAGTCTTTCCCCCATGTGACCCATTGCTCGCAGCCTTTTTACAATCAAAATATACTAACAATAACAACGCACACAAAAATAGAATACTTGAAAAAAACTTTCTGTTTTAAAAAAAAAAGGAAAAGTTTTATGAGGTTTTAGTTCACCCTTTTGCACAAAATTCAAAAACCCCCACCTTCGACTTCAACAAAACCCACAAATGCAGGTGGGTCCTCCCTCAAACAACTTTTTAATCAGTGCAGTGTATTTAGTACGGCCCCTTCCACTAAAAGGTAGGCCCGGATGGACCACAGAAAAAATAGCGTTAGGCAACTTAGTTTAGGACCCCCCTATTTGAGGTTCTTTTGAAGCGAAGGGTGGGCTTAAGCAATTTTGCGCAAAAGTGTGAACTAAAACCCCATAAAATTCCTGTTTTTTTAAGAGAAAGTTTTTTTAAAACGTATTCTTTTTTTGTGTGCGCTGTTATTGTTATTTTATTTAGATTACGCCATCACGCGTGCCCCCACATTTAATTTTTTTTGGGTGCTAAACCCAAAATATGTTTTTGATGTATATAGGGGGGGAGGGCTGCCTCCACTTGGTTTTTCAGCCCCCCCAAAAAAACTTTTTAATCAGGCATGTATTTAACGGGTCCTTCATTTTCAAAAATGTTTCGGGATGGCCACAGAAAAATATAGCTTTAGTGAACGTGTGAAACCCCACCTGCATTTGGGTCTCTTTAAAGTCGAAGGGGGTTTAAGCAATTTTGCGAAAAAAGTGTGAACTAAAACCCTCAAAAATTTCCTTTTTTTTTAAAGCAAAAAGTTTTTTTAACGTATTCTTTTTTTGTTGTTTTGTTATTGTTATTATATTTAGATTACACCCATCACAGCTGCCCCCCACTTTTAAAATTTTTTTTTGGAGTGCAAACCCAAATTATTTTTTTTGGATTGTATATAGGGGGGACGGCTGCCCCAAATTTTTTTTTTCAGCACTCTACCCCATCTAAACAGACTTTTTAAATCATGCAGGTTTTTTAGAGCGGGTCCTTCACATTCTAAAAGGTAGGTCTGGATGGCCCACAAAAAATATCGTTAGTGCAATAGTGTAGGCCCCACCTGCTTTTTGAGTCGTTGAATCAAGGTGGGCTTAAGCAATTTTGCGAAAAAGGGGGTGAACTAAAAACCCTATAAAATTTCCTGTTTTTTTAAGCAGAAAGTTTTTTTCAACGATTCTATTTTTGTTGCTGCGTTATTGTTATGTATATTTAGATTACACCCCATACAGCGTGCACCCACATTTAAAGTTTTTTGGAGGTCTGAACCCAAAATATTTTTTTGGGGATTGTATATGGGGTGGACGGGCTGCCCCCATTTTGGGTTTTTCGCACCTCCCCATCTAAACAGACTTTTTAACAGTGCATGAAATTTAGTACGGGTGCCTTACATTCAAAAGGTGGGCCCTGGGGGGGCCACAAAAAAATATGGTTAGTCAACGTAGTGTAGGCCCACCTGCTTTTGGGTCCGTTAAAGTCAAAGGGGGGGTTTAAGCAATTTGCGCAAAAGTGTAAACTAAAAACCTTAAAACTTTCCTGTTTTTAAGCAGAAAGTTTTTTTCAACTACTTTTTTTGTGTGCTCTTTTATTTTTATGTATATTTAGATTACAGCCATACAGCGGCCCCCAAATTAAATTTTTTTTGGGGGTGCTGAACCAAAAAATTTTTTTTGGATTGTTTATGGGGGGAACGGGCTGCCTCCTTTTGGGTTTTTTAGCACTTACCCATCAAACAGATTTTTAAATCGTGCATTATTTAGTACTGGTGCCTTCACATTCAAAAAGGTAGGTTGGATGGACCACAGAAAAAATATTAGTCAACGGAGTGTAGACCCCCCCGCATTTGAGGTCTCGTTAAAGTCAAAGGGTGGGCTTAAGCTTTTTTGCGCAAAAGGTGAAAAGAACCTCAAAAAACTTCTGTTTTTTTAAGCAGAAAGTTTTTTTAAAGGGTACAAATTTTGTGTGCTCGTTTTGTTATGTAAAATTGATTACAGCCCCCAAAGCGTGCCCCATTAAAGTTTTTTTGGGGGTCGAACCAAATACTGTTTTGGATTGTATATAGGGGGGACGGGCGCCCCTCTTTTTTTTCAGCACTCTACCCACTAAAAGACTTTTTAATCAGTGCGTTATTTATATGGGCCTTCACTTTCAAAAAGGTGGGGTCAAAATGGCCCACAAAAAAATATAGCGTTAATGCAACGTATGTGGACCCCCCTGAAATTTGGTCTTTTTGAAGCGAAGGGTGGGCTTAAGCAATTTTTGCGAAAAAGGTGAACAAGAACCCAAAAAACTTTCCTGTTTTTTTTAAGCAAAAGTTTTTTTTCAACATATTTATTTTTTGTGTGCTGTTATTGTTATGTATTTTTAGATTCACCATCACAGCGTCACCCACATTAAATTTTTTGGAGGGGCTGACCAATATTGTTTTTGTTGTATATAGGGGGGACGGGCTGCCCCCTCTTGGTTTTCAGCACTCACCCACAAAACAGACTTTTTAATCAGTGGTGTTTTAGTTGGTGCCTTCAATTCAAAAGGTGGGTCTGGATGGACCACAAAAAAAATATAGCGTTGGAATTGGGGTAGGACCCACCGATTTGGGGTCTCTTTTGAAGTCGAAGGTGGGCTTAACAATTTTTCCCAAAAAGGTAACTAAAAACCCCAAAATAAAATTTCCTGTTTTTTTAACAGAAAGTTTTTTTCAATTATTTATTTTTGTTGCTGCTTTATTGTTATTTTATTTAGATTACACCCATCAGGCGTGCACCCCATTTAAATTTTTTTGGAGGTGCGAACCAAATATTGTTTTTGGGATTGTAAAAAGGGGGACGGGCTGCCTCCACTTGGTTTTCAGCATCTACCCATCTAAACAGACTTTTAATCATGCCATATTTAGTAGCTGTGCCTTCACTTTTAAAAAGGGTGGTCGGATGGACCACAGAAAAATATGCGTTAGGCAACGTAGTGTAGCCCACCTGCTTTGGGTTCGTTAAAGTCGAAGGGGGCTTAAGAAATTTTTGCGAAATAGGGGTAAACTAAGAACCTCATAAAAATTTCCTTTTTTTTAACAAAATTTTTTTTTCAACGTATTCTATTTTTGTGGCTGCTGTTTTTTGTTTTTATATTTAATTACACCATCCAGCGGGCCCCCAAATTTTAAATTTTTTTGGAGGTGCTAAACCCAAATTTGTTTTTGGATTGTAAATGGGGGTGGACGGCTGCCCCATCTTGGTTTTCAGCACTCTACCCATCAAAACAGACTTTTTAACAGTGCGGTATTTAGAGCTGGTCCTTCACATTTAAAAGGGGTTGGATGGCCACGAAAAAATAGCGTTAGTGCAACGTATGTGGGGACCCACCTGCATTTGAGGTTTTCCGTTAAGTCGAAGGTGGGCTTAAGCAATTTTTGCGCAAAAGTGTAACTAAGAACCCATAAAATTTTCCCTGTTTTTTTAAGCAAAATTTTTTTTAACTATTCTTTTTTTGTGTGCTACGTTATTGTTAGTATATTTAAAAGATAACACCATCACAGGTGCACCCCTTTTAAAGTTTTTTGGGAGGTTGAACCAAAATTTTTTTTTGGATTGTTATAGGGTGAGGGCGCCCCCAACGGGGTTTTTCAGCACTCTACCATCTAAACGACTTTTTAATCGTGCAGTGTTTTTAGTACTGGTCCTTCACTTTCAAAAAGGTAGTCGGGATGGACCACAGAAAAAAATAGCTTTTAGTGCAAGTAGTGGGGACCCACCTGAAATTGAGGTCTCGTTGAAGTCGAAGGTGGGCTTAAACAATTTTGCGCAAAAGTGGAACTAAGAACCCTCAAAAAACTTTTCCTGTTTTTTTAAGAGAAATTTTTTTCAATGTATTCTTTTTTTTGTGTGCTGCTGTTATTGTTATGTAATTTAGATTACCCCTCACAGGGGTGCACCCCCCTTTTTAAAAGTTTTTTGGGGGTGCTGAACCAAATACTTTTTTTTGGTTGTATATAGGGGGGAGGGGCTGCCCCACTTGGTTTTCAGCCTCTACCCATCTAAACAATTTTTAAAAACAGTGCATTTAATTTAGTAGCTGGTCCCTTCACTTTCTAAAAGGTAGGCTGGATGGACCCCAAAAAATATAGTTTTTTGTGAAGTAGGTAGGACCCCCCTGCATTTGAGGCTCGTTGAAGTCGAAGGGGGCTTAACAATTTTGCGAAAAAAAGTAAACAAAAAAACCCCATAAAACTTTCCTGTTTTTTAAGCAGAAATTTTTTTAAACAATCTTTTTTTTGGGGGGTGTGTGTTTTGTTATGTATTTTAGATTCGCCATCACAGCGTGCACCCACATTAAAATTTTTTTTTGGAGGTGTGAACCAATATTGTTTTTGGTTTGTATATAGGGGGACGGGCTCCTCCATTTGGTTTTCAGACTCTACCCACTAAAAATTTTTTAAAATCGTGCAGTGTATTTATGGGGTGCCTTCACTTTAAAAAGGTGGTCGGAGGACCACAAAAAATATAGCGTTATGCAACTTTTTTAGGACCCACCTGCATTTGGGGTCTCGTTAAGTCAAGGTGGGCTTAAG
Organism: Phyllomedusa bahiana; assembly: GCA_025379985.1. Lineage (NCBI taxonomy): Eukaryota > Metazoa > Chordata > Amphibia > Anura > Hylidae > Phyllomedusa > Phyllomedusa bahiana. The sequence goes on along the minus strand of JAODAL010080646.1, from coordinate 7,168 downwards.
CATTTTGCGAAAAATTTTTTTGAACTAAAAAACCTCATAAAACTTTGTTTTTTTAAGCAAAAGTTTTTTTCAACTACATTTTGTGTGCTTGTTATTTATGTATATTTAGATTACACCCATCAGGGCGTGCACCCACTTTTAAAGTTTTTTGGGAGGCAAACCCAAAATATTTTTTTTTGGATTGTTAAGGGGGAGGGCTGCCCCATTTTGGGGTTTTCAGACTCTACCCATCAAAACAGACTTTTTAATCATGCAGCTTTTTTTATACGGGGTTTCCTCACATTCAAAAGGTAGGTCTGGGGACCCCGAAAAATATAGGTTGGGCAAGTAGTGTGGGACCCACCTGCATTGAGTCTCGTTGAAGCGAAGGTGGGTTAAGAAATTTTTGCGCAATAGTGTGAAACTAAGAAACCTCATAAAACTTTCCTTTTTTTTAAGCAAAAAGTTTTTTTCAACAAAATTTATTTTGGTGCTGCTTTTAAATTTTTATTTTAAAATTTAATTCAGCCACACAGCGTGCCCCCATTTAAAAGTTTTTTGGAGGTGCTAAACCCAAAATATTTTTTTGGGTTTGATAAAGGGGGGAGGGCTCCCCCATTTTGGTTTTTCAGCCCCTTACCCATCAAAACAGACTTTTTAATCAGTGCATGTATTTAGTACTGTGCCTTCACTTTCTAAAAGGTAGGCGGAGGGCCCCAACAAAAAAATAGCGTTAGTGCAACGTATTGGACCCACCTGCATTTGAGGTCTCGTTAAATCGAGGGGGGCTTAAGCAATTTTGCGAAAAAATAAACAAAGAACCTCAAAAAATTTTCCCTGTTTTTTTAAGCAGAAATTTTTTTCACGTATTCTTTTTTTTTTGTTCTATTTTTATTTTTATGTATATTTTAGTTTACACCCACACAGCGTGCACCCAATTTAAAAGTTTTTTGGGGTGCTGAACCAAATATTTTTTTTTGGATTGAATATGGGGTGGACGGGCTGCCCATCTTGGTTTTCACACTCTACCCATCTAAAAAACTTTTTAATCATGCAGTGTATTTAGTAGCTGGTCCCTTTCCTTTCAAAAAAGGTGGGTCTGGTGGACCACAGAAAAATATAGCGTTAGGCAACGAAAAGTGTGGGACCCACCCTGCATTGGGTCTCGTGAAGTCAAAGGTGGCTTAAGAAAATTTGCGCAAAAGTGTGAATAAGAACCCATAAAATTTTCCTTTTTTTTTTAAGAAAAAAGTTTTTTTAAATGTATTCTTTTTTTTGTGTGCACTGTTATTTTATGTATTTTAGATTACACCCATCACAGCTGCCCCATTTTTAAAGTTTTTTGGAGGTGCGAACCAAATATTGTTTTTGGATTGTATATAGGGGGGGGGCTGCCTCCATTTTTGGTTTCAGCACTCTACCCTTTAAAAAACCGATTTTTTTAAATCAGTGCAGTGTATTTAGTACTGGTGCCTCACATTCTAAAAGGTGGGGTCGGGATGGACCACAGAAAAATATAGCGTTGTGAAACTTGGGGTAGGACCCCCCTGCATTTGAGGTTCGGAAGTCGAAGGTGGGCTAAGAAATTTTGCGCAAAAGTGTGAATAAAAAACCTCATAAAATTTTCCCTTTTTTTTTAAGCAAAAAGTTTTTTTTCAACGTAATCTATTTTTGTGTGCTGCGTTATTGTTAGTTATTTAGATTACAGCCATCACAGCGGCACCCAATTTTAAAAGTTTTTTGGAGGTGCTGAACCAAATTTTTGTTTTTGGTTTGAATATGGGGGGGAGGGGCTGCCTCCATTTGTTTTTCAGCACTTACCCATCTAAACGACTTTTTAAATCAGTCGGGTATTTAGTAGCTGGTGCCTTCACTTTCTAAAAGGTAGGTCTGGATGGACCACAGAAAAAAAGCGTTAGTGAACGTAGTTGGGCCCCCGCATTTGACCCGTTGAAGTCGAAGGTGGTTTAAAGAAATTTTGCGCAAAAGTGTGAATAAGAACCTCAAAAATTTTTCCCTTTGTTTTTTTTAAGCAGAAAGTTTTTTTTCAACGTATCTATTTTTGTGTGCTGCTGTTATTGTTATGTATATTTAGATTACAGCCATCACAGCGTGCACCCACATTTAAAGTTTTTTGGAGGTGCGAACCAAATATTTTTTTTTGGATTGTATATAGGGTGGACGGGCTGCCTCCATCTTGGTTTTCAGCACTCTACCCATCTAAACAGACTTTTTAATCAGTGCAGTGTATTTAGTAGCTGGTGCCTTCACATTCTAAAAGGTAGGTCTGGATGGACCACAGAAAAATATAGCGTTAGTGCAACGTAGTGTAGGACCCACCTGCATTTGAGGTTCTCGTTGAAGTCAAGGGGGGCTTAAGCAATTTTGCGCAAAAGTGTGAACTAAAACCTCATAAACTTTCCTGTTTTTTTAAGCAGAAGTTTTTTTCAACGTATTCTATTTTTGTGTGCTGCTGTTATTGTTATGTATATTTAGATTACAGCCATCACAGCGTGCACCCACATTTAAAGTTTTTTGGAGGTGCTGAACCAAATATTGTTTTTGGATTTTAGCAATCAAAAGCACACTTCGTTCACCCGAAGTGCCCCAAACTTCGACTTCGTTCAGAACCGAAGTTTTCCTGAAATTCTAAACGAATTCCACTCTGTTAAAATCAATTCGCCCATCTCTAGTCTTAACTTTCCATTCAAGAGATCGCTTCTTAATCAAGATTTCCTCAAATGCATACAGGAAACCCATTTACAGAAAAAGGACACCTTCAGACTTAATCATAAAAAAATCCTATATTCATTTCACTCCGCACTAGATCTCAAAAAAGCTGGAGTGTCTATCTTTATTAAAGACTCCATTGCCTTCTCCCATACTCAATCTATCATTGATCCTGAGGTTTATATATAATTTTACAATGTATGTTAAATTCTATAGCATTTATTCTTGTGATCAATGCCCCAAATAATCATCAGATTTATTTTATCTCCAAAGAGATGAAGCCAAGAAAGTGCTCAAAGACAATTTAGTGATTTGTGGAGATTTCAATATAGTAATTGATAAGGCCAGAGATAGGTCCAGAGGTTTGCTCTAAATATGCCCCAGAACTAAACACCCTGATAGAGGAAAATTTACATGATCCGTGGCTTTACTAAAACCCATATGAAACAGATTTTACATAATATTCTGCGACAAGAAACACTCATTCTAGAATTGATTTTTTTCTAACTTAACAGACAAACATTGCTAACCATTTCTAGCTCGAAAATAGGATACAAAACATGGTCTAATTATGCACCAATATATCTGACTTTGATAGATCGCTTCCCCCCTCCTTCCATTTCGCCTGGCAACTTAATAATTTTTTACTTAAATTGGCAAAAATATCGTCAGAAATTACCAAATCTCTCACAGATTATTTTGAGATAAGCACTCCCTCTGCCCCCTCAGAAGAAATGTTATGGTGCACACATAGGGCGACATGTATGAAGGGGCTGTGTCAGAATTCTGGCCTCAAACAGCTGTAGTAGACCAGTTCTACAGATTTTATAAAAGGAGTACTGCAAATTTTTGACGCTTAAGTGCCTCGGGTACTGCGCCAAAGACCCTTTTCAGTGCGCCAAAGTTTTGGGGCATTCTGGGGGCGTGTCGCACCACATTAGTAGAAGTAGACACATTTATGATTCTTTCATGGCAAAACTTTGGCGCAGAACAGTTAGAACAGCCGGACCAAGTTAAAGATGGTCTGCCTGAGTTGTCGTCTTGGCACAGACTGCATCTGTATGTATGACCTGCAGAACAACAGGTTCATACATTCTGGCGCAGTCTACACTAACTTAAAGCGATTTAAGCGACCAGCTACTAAATACACTGCACTGATTAAAAAGTCTGTTTAGATGGGTAGAGTGCTGAAAACCAAGATGGAGGCAGCCCGTCCACCCTATATACAATCCAAAAACAATATTTGGTTCAGCACCTCCAAAAAACTTTAAATGTGGGTGCACGCTGTGATGGCTGTAATCTAAATATACATAACAATAACAGCAGCACACAAAAATAGAATACGTTGAAAAAAACTTTCTGCTTAAAAAAACAGGAAAGTTTTATGAGGTTCTTAGTTCACACTTTTGTTGCCCATTGTCACCCTTAATCTATGATCTCTGTGTTGAACCTCTGGTTGAGCATAAACAGAAATCTTCCCAAATTAAAGGTTTCACCATAATAACGCCACACACACAGTCAGTAAGCCTCTATGTTGATGATATTTTAATTATATATCAGTAACCTAACAAATCCATTCCTGTGTTACGTGATCTGTTGGACCGTTATTCCCGAATTTCATATTACAATTGAAACAAAATCAAACAAAATCTATTCTCCTTCCCATAAATTGTCAGTTGTCCCTTAAATCACAACTTCCTTATATCATTTTCATATGGGCCACAGCTTTTGTTTCTTATAGAAAAAAACCTTGAGGAAATTAGTTTTTTCATGTCGGGAGAGATCAACAGACTTAATCAATTTCCGTTATCCTGGCTGGCACGTATTAATTTAACCAAGATGGTACTTTTGCCTAGATACCTATATATTTCAAGATCCTTGCCATTTTTATTCCCTGCAAATCCCCTCAGTAAACTGCAAAATCAATTACTAAAATTTATTTAGGGATCAAAACGACCCATATTTCTGAAACAATATTTATACAGAAACAGTAATTGTGGTGGCCTCTCTGTTCTGAACCTTTTACAATATAATATTGCTTCTATACTAGAACCTTTATCTCTGTTCTGGAACTCCCTTGACTTGCAACACTGGTTACGTATTGAAAACTTTACAATCCTCAAGGGACCAATTAAGGACCACCCGATGGCCATTTTGTGTGACAGTAAACCCATAACATTCAAACTACTGACTCTCTCCCATGCCACGCTAGTATGGCAAAAATGTATTGCCACAAAACCCAAAGTTCATATAGATAAACTTAGATGCCTTTTCTTAGTACTCCACAGCGTAGTGCCAAAAATCCCAATCAAATATTGTTTGGAGGCGGGACTTAAATCAAAAGGGCATGTTTATCATTTAGACCATTTTAGATTCTTTGATGATTTAGTTAAACAATACTTTATATTCCTCGCAACCAATTCTTTATTGTCCTACAAATCAGACATGCTGTATAATCGTGTTCTTGGCCAGATACTCCTCATTCACTTTTCCCTTTCCATAATCTCCTCTGGAATAAGCAGAGGTTTATATCAAACTTTATATGAGGATGATTCTTCTGTTAAACCGAAGTTTGCTGTGAAATGGGAAGCAGAATTAGTTCAAACCTGTTCCACAGAAAACTGGCTCAAAGCGGCAAATATAACTGCTAGGTACTCTAAATGCGCTAACCACATGGAAATGTCAAGAAAGATCTATCTTTATTGGTAACTAACCACTGCCCGTTTAGCCCATATAACAACTGGATACTCCTTTTTATGTTTGAGATAATGTGGTGCTAAGGGTCTTTACTACATATGTGGGGGAATTGCCCAGTTATCCAACCTTTGTGGAGAGAATTGGAAGAGCTGCTATAAAAAATTTTTGGTTGAAAAATCTACTTTTCACCTGACTTAGCTTTGTTAGACTTATCTTTTCATAACGTACCATATCCTTTCATACAGTGCTATCATATGCCCCGATTGCTGCAAGGACTACAATAGCGTCACACTGAAAGAAACTCTAACATCATCCACAAACAAAGTTCTAAGCAGAATAAATACTCACTACAGATGCGAAACAAGTCTAGTCGTGCCCCCACACAAGATGACTAGAGTTAAGAACAATTGTCTTCCATGGATTCTACCTATTATCAGTAAAAAGTAATTGCGATATTGTCTATTGAGAATGGTAGAGACCAGAGTTCTTGTTATTTTCATAAATAACATCATAACCTATGCAGTTATTAATATTTATATATCATAATAACTTTACATGCTCAACATACACTCACCGGCCACTTTATTAGGTACACCTGTCCAACTGCTCGTTAACACTTAATTTCTAATCAGCCAATCACATGGCAGCAACTCAGTGCATTTTAGGCATGTAAAACATGGTCAAGACAATCTCCTGCAGTTAAAAACCGGGAGCATCAGTATGGGGAAGAAAGGTGATTTGAGTCCCTTTGAACGTTGGCAGGGTTTGTTGGTGCCAGAAGGGTGGTTGAGTATTTCAGAAATGCTGATCCCCTGGGATTTTCACGCACAACCATCTCTAGGGGTTTACAGAGAATGTTCCGAAAAAGAAAAAAAAATCCAGTGGCGGCAGTCCTGTGGGCGGAAATGCCTTGTTGATGCCAGAGGTCAAAAGGGATGGGCAGACTGGTTCGAGCTGTTTAGAAAGGCAACAGTGACTCAAATAGCCACCCGTTACAACCAAGGTAGGCAGGAAAGAGCATCTCTGAACGCACAGTACGGCAAACTTTGAGGCGAGGGCTACAGCAGAGAAGACCACACGGGTGCCACTCCTTTCAGCTAAGAACAGGAAACTGAGGCTCCAATTTGCCCAAGCTCATCGAAATTGGACAGTTTGAGATTGGAAAAAAACGTTGCCTGGTCTGATGAGTCTCGATTTCTGCTGCGGTCATTCGGATGGTAGGGTCAGAATTTGGCGTCAACAACATGAAAAACATGGATCCATCCTGCCTTGTATCAAAGGTTAGGTGGTGGTGGTGGTGTCATGGGGTGGGGAATATTTTCTTGACTTTTGGGCCCCTTGGTACCAATTGAGCATCGTTGCACACCTTGTGGAATCTATTTCCCCGAAGGGAAATTTAGGCAGTTCTGAAGGCAAAAGGGGGTCCAACCCGTTACTAACTAGCATGGTGTACCTAATAAAGTGGCCGGTGAGTGTATATTGTTGTTGCTAAACAACTATTTACATTAATGCTAATTGTATTATTTCTGAAACAGTTACAGTAAATATGACATGAGGCCTATTTGCTGTTTTGTACAATTTGTTATATTTAAGATATTGTTATGTCTCATGTTTTATTATGTTGAAATTCCAATAAAGCTTTATTGATGAAACGAAGGAATAACAGAGGAACAGCACCACACAGAGTTATAAGAGAAGATGCTCCAGAATTGTTATTTTGGGAATTTAAAGTTTTTACTCAGATTTTAAAATTATAGGAGTA
>JAODAL010080645.1:0-12169 GCA_025379985.1 Phyllomedusa bahiana | reverse complement strand
CCTCACGTTTTCGGCCCAAAGTGTGGGGGTCGTTTCCCAACAGGGGGGTCACCCTTTGTCCCGGTACTCCCAATCACGTTCAGGGAACATGTATCGGCCGATTAGAAACTGGCCCAGACGCAGAGTTCTGGTTCGAATTCTCTTTCATGTTCCAAGTAATTTCGACAATACAATGCATTACACACATTTTTTTATTATTATTTAATAAAACAAGCGCAGGCGCGATAGGGCGAGAGGAACGGACGTATGTCCATATTTTGGCTGCTTCTGAGTAGATTTCATTGGTCCAGTTGTCTCTGAGTAGAAAGTCTCTGGAATGCATCAGCCGAAATTTGTAGTTGTTTTCCCAGTAAAACGAAACTTAAGGAAGGGAGATGATAACCAAATGCCCCATCCTGGGGAAACTGATAACAAGATGGTTAACATCCCGGACCCGAACATCTTAAATGCTTCTTCATATTTGCTGTATAATTCCTCACAAAATGGAAACTGCTCAGCTGAGATATCTTATTAAGGAGAAAAGCTTGGGATTTCATAGTTATGCATGCAACACAATATTAGTTCAAATCTCCTTACCTTCACATAGGTCCCCCAGCAGGTATATAGGCAGGTTATGGATCCCCCAGCAGGTATATGGACAGGTTTTGGATCCCCCAGCAGGTATATAGGCATGTTATGGATCCCCCAGCAGGTATATGGGCAGGTATGGATCCCCCAGCAGGTATATTGGCAGGTTATGATCCCCAGCAGGTATATAGGGAGGTTTAGGGCCCCCAGCAGGTATATAGATAGCTTATCGGCCCCACAGCACTGTGTATATATAGGTAGCTTATAGGCCTCACAGCACATATGTAGGTAGATTATAGCTCCTCCCTGCAAAGTTTATAAGTAGATAATAGCCCCCCCTGCACATATAAAAGTAGATAATAGCCCCCCTCCCTGCACATATAACAGTAGATAATGTGCCCCCTCCCTGCAATATAACATAGATAATAGGCCCCCCTGACATATGACAGTAGAAATAGCCCCCCCCTGCACCCTATGACAGTAGTTTAAAAGGCCCCCCTGCCCCATATGACAGTAGATAAATAGCCCCCCTGCACATATGGGCAGTTGATAATAGCCCCCCCCCTGCACATATGACAGTTGTTAATCGCCCCCTCCCTGCACATATAACAGTAGATAATAGCACCCCTCCCTGCAAATATAACAGTAATAATACCCCCCTCCCTGCACAGATTTGACAGTAGATAATTTGCCCCCCCTCCCTGCACATATAACAGTAGCCCTCCCTGCACATATAACAGTAGATTTAAAAGCATCCTCCCTGCACATATGGACAAAAGATAATAGCCCCCCTCTCATGCACATTGACAGTAGATAATGCACACCCCCCCTGCACATATGACAGTAGATATTTGCCCCCCTCCCTGCCCATATAACAGTAGATAATCGCATCCCTCCCTGCATATATGACAGTAGCCCCCTCCCTGCACATATGACAGTAGATAATAGCCCCTCCCTGCACATATAACAGTAGATAATAGCCCCCCTCCCTGCACATATAACAGTAGATAATAGCATCCCTCCCTGCACATATGACAATAGATAATAGCCCCCCTCCCTGCACATATGACATTAGATAATAGCCCCGCGCCCTGCACATATGACTTTAGTTTAATGGGCCCCCCCTCCTGCACATTTTTCAGTAGAAAATCGACCCACTCCCTGAAACATAGGGACAGAAAGAAAATTTGCCCCCCCCCTGCACATATGACAGTAGTTTAAACCCCCCCCCGCAAAAAATAAAAAGTAAATAAACCCCTCCCCCCCCGGACAAAATAAAATTAGATAAACCCCTCCTCCTGCACATATGACAGTAGATAAAAAAGCCCCCTCCCTGCACATTTTGCCCAGTAGATAATAGCCCCCCCCCCTTGAAACACTTTGACATTAGTAATACCCCCCCTCCCTAAAATATGACCAAAAGATAAAAACCCACCCCCCTGCCCCCCAAAGACAGTAGATCAAGCCCCCAGCAAAAAATAGAGCTAATTAAAAGTAAAAACCTGAAAGAACTCACCTGACCTCCCCTCCGGGTCGCGTCCTGCAGGCCCCCTTTTTTCGCAGGGGTTTTTTGCGTAAACCCGGGGCCCGCGCGGGCGGTGATGGACGCGCACGGCCCCTGGGTGTGACTCCCCGGCGCCACAGACCCGCTTTCCTCCCTTTTGGGGCCCACGATTATTTCCCGGGAGCTCTTTTTCCCCCCAAAAAGCACTAACTGAAATGTGCGTCTGGCGGCCCGCACTTTCATTTAAATCCCCGGCCAAAACCCCTGCCCGTCCCAAAGGGTCCTAACCCGTTTAGCTTAGCGACTGGTAGGGGACTTAGGACCCTAACAATGGGCCGGCGGGGGCGGTTTTAGCGGCGGCCCCGGGGTTTTAACGGGCGGCGAAAGGGGTGTCATAAAACCCCCACTCCTGTGAAAGAGTCGGGGGTTATTGGAAGCGGGGAAGGGGCTCTTTTTACTCTCCCAAAAAAAATCTTGTGCTGTATGCGCTCCCAGGAGTCACATACAGCCGATGCGATCCCCGCCGGTGCCCGGGCCATAGCGGTGCCCAAACGGCTGTATGCGCTCCCAAAGGAGTCGTGTACAGCTGGTGTCCCCCCCGGACCATCGCAGCGCCCCCGCGCCGAAAATTTACTGCATTTATCGGGGGTTTTTATTTCAGTTATCCCTATAAATATTTTGGAAATGTTTGGTGGTAAAAGCTCCAAAGGTCCTCTAGGGGTGGGGCCCATGCCTTTTTTATATCCTTGAACTTGAGTTTTTAAAAGGCTCGTCTTGCTCTCCCGTCTTTCTGGTTTTCATATCAAAAAACCCAAAATTTCATAGGCGTCGTAGGCAAAATTCTTCGGGGTTTCCCGACCCCCGAATGAAATGCCTGCCCCCGGGCCCTCGGGTTTCCGGGCCCGCTCCCTTTGGGGCCCTGGAAGCCCCCTTTGGGGTGCGGGGCGGGGGCCCCCCGATGTCTTGATGCGGGGGCCGGGGGTTCACAGGGGGCCGCGAGTCAGGGGTCGGGGAGGAGGCAGGAGGATCTTTCCCCGTCCTGTTCCCCCCCTGTATGTACGGTGCTCCCCGAGGGGCCGTACTTTAAACGAGCGAAAAAAGGGGGTGACGCCCCGCTTTCATCCCCCCCTGCGAGGCGGGATCCTTTTAAGCCGGCAAAATATCCCGGCCCGAGGGGCCCCCGGCGCCCCCGGGGGACGGGAAAGAAAGCGTGATGCCCAACGCTGCTTTATCCCCGCTCTCAAGCGAAAGACCAGGACGGCGGGACAAAGGGTTTATTAGGTAAGAGGTTTTTTTTTTTTTTATTTTTATTGGGAAAGGGGGGGGGCAAGGCCACTGGTACAAGGGGGGCAAGACACTGGCTAAAGGGGGGAAACAAGACACGGGCCTCCCAAGGGGGGCAAGACACTGGCTCCCAAAGGGGGGCGGGGCCCAAAAACACTGGCTAAAAGGGGGGGAGGGCAAAACAGGGCTAAAAGGGGGGCGGGGCCCCAAGCACTGGTAAAAGGGGGGCAAGACACTGGAAAAAAAAAAAAAAAAAGGGGGGGGGCAGGGCAAGACCGGGCTAAAGGGGGGGCCGGGGAAAGGGACAGGTACAAGGGGGGAAGACACTGTCCAAGGGGGCCCAAAATTGGCAAAAAAGGGGGGCAAATGGCTACGGGGGGAAAAGGACATGGCTAAAAAAGGGGGGCAAAAATTGGCTACAGGGACAAGAAAAACTGGCAAAAAGGGGGGGGCCATAATGGCTACGGGGGAAAAGGGACACTGGCTCCGGGGGGGCATAATGGTACGGGGACAAAAAAGCTACAGGGGGCAAAAAATTTGGAACGGGGGGCCATAATGGTACAGGGGAAAGACACGGGCCCTACAAGGGGGAAAATAATGGCTACGGGAGGCAAGACCTGGCAACAGGTGGTTAAATGGTTTACAGGAGGCAAGACATGGCACAGGGGGCAAAATTTTGGGCTACAGGGGCAAGACACTGGCTACAAGTGGGAATAATGGCTACAGGGGCAAAAAACTGGCTACAGGGGGAAAGGACACGGCTACAGGGGGCATAATGGCTACGGGGGGCCAAGACACGGGCTACAGTGGGCAAAATTTGGCACAGGGGGCAAGCCACTGGTACAGGAGGCAGACCCCGGGGTACGGGGGGGCATTTTGGGCAAAGGGGGCAGGGTAAAAGGTTTACGGGGGGAAAAAAGGCTAAGAGGGATGTCATGGCAAACGGGGGGCCCATATATGGTTAACGGGCGGGTCACTGGTTTCGGGGGGGCATGCCCGCGGGCTAAAGGGGGGCATGCCCTTTGGCTAAAAGGGGGCATGTATTTGGTTTTACAGGGGGGCATATGGGGCTAAGGGGGTTTCACGGGCCCTACAGGGGGGCCCCCATATCCGGGCCCTACAGGGGGCATTATGTGGCTAGGGGGGCAGAAAACCTGGGTAAGGGGGTAAAAAAAACCTTTTTGTAAAGGGGCCCATTTTTACTGGCAAAAGGGGGCTTTTACTGCCAAAAGGGGGGGCATTTAACCTAGCTCCCAAGAGGGCAGTAACATGGTTTGGGGGGTTTAAAAAAACCTGGCTAGAGGGGGCTAAACCTGGCTAAAAGGGGGTACAAACCAGGCTATGGGGGGCCAAATATTTACCTAAAAGGGGGGGGAAAAATTATTACCATTTTTGGGGCACTATAGGGGGGGTTTTTTGTTTTGAAAAGGGAAAAATTTTTGAGAAATGTGAAAAAGGGGTCTAAGATGTTTTTTTTGGGTACATTTTTCATTTGAAGATTTTGTGGAGGGTTAGAAGTCATAAATGACGTCTGGGAAAGATGGAGAAAAAGAAGAGAAAGAAAAAATTTTAAAGAGACTTTTCCTGAAAGTCACAAATTGTAACGCGTGAAAAACCCCACTTTTATTTTTCCTTTGGCTTTAAATACAAAAAGGTTTTTCCCCCTTTCTTTTAAATATACATCCGCTTTCACAATGAGACGCAAAAATTTCCGTGTCACCCACCCCCTATTTCCAGAAAAATTTAAAGGGCCCCCGACCCGGGATTTTTTTGGGACCCTAGAAGGGCCCCCTGCCCTTTTTTCATGTCTGTTTTTTTTAAACCAATGGAAAAGCTTTTTTTTTGTTTTTTGAACTAAGGGGAGGTGTAGGAGATTTGGGGGCCCTTGGCCATTTTTTTTCCCGCTAAATTGGGTTTTGTAGAACGAGGCCCCCAATCTCAACCCCCTGTTCAAAATTTTGGGGGGTAAAAATTTTTAGCTTTTTTCCCCCAGCTAAAAAGGGGACCTTCCGGTAAGGGCCCCTTGAAAAGGTTACGCCCCCCCAAAGCTGTAATACCCCTGGATTTTGGGGACAAAAACTTTAAATGGGGGCATTTTTTAAAGGGTTGGGGGGGCCCCCCCCCCGCAATCAGGCGCTTTGGGCAAAGTGCTGCGGGGCCCCAATATGTTTTCCCTTTGATAGAGGGGGGGGCTGGTTAAAAATTTGGGGCCAAGGGGGCCCCCGGCCCCAGTTTTGGGGTGAAAAAAACCCCAGACCCCCGGGCCCCCCGGACTTTGCATACGAAACTTTTACTGTTTTTTGTTTCCCTGTTACAGAAGGCTTTTTGCATTTTTTTCAGGTTGTGCACGCAGTATTATCTGTGCTGGTATTAAATGTTCTAACATTCTGATTCATATTTCCCTGTCGGTTTCCTGGTCAGGTTTGTGGGTGGTTTTATGGAAAAGTGTTTGCATTTTTTCGGGTTTTGATACGGGTTAAAAAATCTGTTTTAAGCTGCAGTATTACCTGTACTGGTTTTTCCCAGTTTTCCCGGGTTTATTTGTTCCTTCGGGAGGGTGACATCCCCTTTTTCGGGGGGTTTTTTTGGCGTTTTCCAAAACCCCAAAGCGTTTGTCTTTTTTTTCTTTTCTAAAAAGGCGATGGGCCCTTTCCATCTGTGCAGGGGTTTATTAAATTTTGTAACTTCCCGGGATTTTGTTTCCTGTTTTCATCGTGGTCAGGATGTGGGTGGTTCTATGGCAGTGTTTAGCATTAAAACCAATGCCTGCCTTTGGAGCGGAGATAAAAAAAATTTTTAAATTTATTGGCCCCCCAAAATTCCCAGCATTTACAATTTTGAGGGGTAGGTACGGCCCAAAAGACTACATTGCCCCCAATGAAAGCTATTGCAGGGGGGAAACACAAGGTAAAGGGGGGCCCCTGCTCGAAAAAAGCTTACAATCTTTTGGGTTTGGATGGGGGGGAGGGAAGGAGAAAAAGGGGTAGGTAGTTTTAAAGGGCCCAAGCCAGGGGCCCAAAAAAAATGGGGTTGTTTTATGAAGAATTCGGAGGGGGCCCCTGCCCCCAAAAGAATTTCTTCTAAATACGTGAATTCCCGAAAATGAGTTTGATTGGGGGGGATTTTTAGCCTTTAGGTTTAAATGGTGGGCCAGAGTGAGAAGAGTGTTCAAACCCCCTTTTTTAAAGTATGAAAAGTTCTGGGTCCCTTTGATTGCCCGCGGGTAGCAATTTCCCGAGAACGGGGTGCGGGAAACGTTTGAAGTTTGGGAGAGGGTAGGGGGGGTTTCGGTTTGATTGATGATTGTAACCGTTTATCATCAGCAAAAGGGAAAGGAGTTAACGGGTTTGCAGACAGCTTTAGTTTTCCTTGTTTCCCCTGCTCAGCCGGGAGGTTTTTATGGCAGTGTTTAGCATAAAACTCATGCACTGACATGGAGCGGGAGATGTTATCTTTTTGTGCAGCAGTTTCAGATTATATTTCCCTGTCTCATCCTGGTAGGTGGGGAAAGTTTCTTTCCCCCAAGTACAAGTTTAAAAAAAAAATAAAGAAAGGAAAACTAATGAACTTGTGTGGGGAAAACTCTCTGCTGCCAGCGCCCTTTTCCCTGCTCCCAATAAGCAGAGAGGGGGGCGGGACGGTAACCAGAAAAAACCGGGAAAGAAACCGGGCTGATACTTTCTCTTTTTTACAAAGCTTACTTTGGGAAATCTCTACATGAGGAAGCCATTCTTTTGGGTGGGGACAACCCTTAACAGCTTGGTGCAAATACAGGCAAAGGGTTCAGCCCTTGGCCCGGTGGGAAAATTTGGCCCACATCAGCGCCGGTCCACTTAACGGGAAATTTTTCATTTTTTCCCCTGACTAAGCCGCCTTTTTTTGGCTTTTTTTTCCTAAAAGGGTTTCCCGATACAATCAAGATCAAAAATGATGGGGGCCCCACGGGGGCAATGAAATACCTGCTTCTTTTTGGCTGGGGCCCGTTTGGTCATCAGGAGCGGGGGGGGGACGAGGAAAAACCTTTCCTCCGTTTTGAGGATGCGTCCCTTATTAGTTGGGGCCCGCTGTCCTCATGGGGTTTGGGCGGGGCCCGGAAAAACCGCCCCTCCTTTGTGAGGATGCGCTACCTTATTGGCCCCCAGGTAGCTGCCCCTTTAAAGGGAAAGCTGGGCGGGGGCCGCGGGAAAATCTTTCTCTCCCTTGTGAGGATGCGCTACATTATTGGCTAAGGCAGCGGTCACTCAGGAGCTGGGGGGGGGCCCCCCGGGTTTAATCGTCCCCCGGGGGGGAGGTTTTGCGCAAATTTATTGGTCGGGAAAGCTGTCACTCGGGAGCTGGGGGGGGCCCCCGGGTTATGGGCCCCCTTTTGTGGGGAGGGGCCCTACTTTATTCCCTCAGGCAGATGTCAACCCCATGAGCGGGGGGAACCCCTCGGGGATAACCGCCCCCGGTGTGAGGATTTGCTCCCCTTAAAATTGGTTTCGGCAGCTGTCACTCAGGAGCTGGGCGAGGCCGCCGGGTAATCGTCCTCCTTGTGAGGATGCGCTACCTTATTGGCTCAGGCAGCTGTCATTCAGGATCTGGGCGGGGCCGCAGGATAACCTTTCTTTAAACAGCAACAAAGGCCGGAAGTCGCCCCAGGGGGAGAAAGCGGGAAAGATGGTGGGGGGGGTTCCAAAGGTGTAGGGGGGGGCCTGAGGGGCCCGGGAACGTTTCCCACTTGTGTGAGGGGAGAGCCGGGCGGATATGGAGAGAACGCCTCACAGTCCTGTGTTACTATAGAGAGGCCGGGGGGATTAGGGGAACCCCCTCCAGCCTGTGTTATTTTTAGAGAGGGGGGGGGGAATAGGGACCCTTTCACAGCCCTGTGTTTCCAATAAAAGGCCCGGGGGGATATAGAGGAACCTCACACCCCTTTGTTATATGGAGAGGCCGGGGGGATTAGGGGGACACCCTCACAGCCCTGTTTTACAAAGGTTAGAGGCTGGGGGGTTTTTGAGGAAACCTCCAGCCCGGGTTTTAATAAAGAGGGGCCCGGGGGGGATATAGAGGACACCTCACACCCTGTGTTACTATAGAGGGGACGGGGGATATATAGAGGAAAACCTCACAGCCCTGTGTTACTATAGAGAGGCCGGGGGGATATAGAGGACACCTCACAGCCCTGTGTTACTATAGAGAGGCCGGGGGGATATAGAGGACACCTCACAGCCCTGTGTTACTATAGAGAGGCCGGGGATATAGAGGACACTGGTCACCTGACATATATCACACCTCACAGCCCTGTGTTACTATCGAGAGGCCGGGGGGGATATACAGGACACCTCACAGCCCTGTGTTACTATAGAGAGGCCGGGGGAATAGAGGACGCCTCACAGCCCTTTTGTTATATGGAGAGCCGGGGGGAATAGAGGACACCTCACAGCCCTGTGTTACAAATGGGAGCCGGGGGGATATAGAGGACACCTAACAGCCCTGTGTTACTATGGAGAGGCCGGGGGGATATAGAGACACCTCACGGGTCAGTGTATAACTATGGAGGGGCCCCGGGGGGGTTTATAGAGGACACCTCACAGGTCTGTGTTACAATGAGAGGCCGGGGGATATAGAGGCCCACCTCACGGGTCGTGTTATTTATGGAAGGCCGGGGGATATAGAGGACACCTCACAGGTCTGTGTTACTATGGAGAGGCCGGGGGGATATAGAGGACACCTCACAGCCCTGTGTTACTATGGAGAGGCCGGGGGATATAGAGGACACTGGTCACCTGACATATATCACACCTCACAGCCCTGTGTTACTATAGAGAGGCCGGGTGATATAGAGGACACCTCACAGCCCTGTGTTACTATGGAGAGGCCGGGGGGATATAGAGGACACCTCACAGCCCTGTGTTACTATGGAGAGGCCGGGGGAATATAGAGGACACCTCACAGCCCTGTGTTACTATGGAGAGGCCGGAGGATATAGAGGACACCTCACAGCCCTGTGTTACTATAGAGAGGCCGGGGGGGATATAGAGGACACCTCACAGCCCTGTGTTACTATGGAGAGGCCGGGGGGATATAGAGGACACCTCACAGCCCTGTGTTACTATAGAGAGGCCGGGGATATAGAGGACACCTCACAGCCCTGTGTTACTATAGAGAGGCCGGTGGGATATAGAGGACACCTCACAGCCCTGTGTTACTATAGAGAGGCCGGGGGATATAGAGGACAACCTCACAGCCCTGTGTTACAAATGGAGAGGCTGGGGGGATATAAGAGGACCCCTTACAGCCCTGTGTTACTATAGAGAGACCGGGGGGTATATAGAGGACACCTCACAGCCCTGTGTTACTATGTAGAGGCCGGGGGGATATAGAGGACACCTCACAGCCCTGTGTTACTATAGAGAGGCCGGGGGGATATAGAGGACACCTCACAGCCCTGTGTTACTATAGAGAGGCCGGGGGGATATAGAGGACACCTCACAGCCCTGTGTTACTATAGAGAGGCCGGGGATATAGAGGACACCGGGCCCACCCGGGACATAATATAACACCTCACAGCCCTGTGTTACTATGGGAGGGGGCCGGGGGGATTAAGACACCTCACAGCCCTGTGTTACTATGGAGAGGCCGGGGGGATATAGAGGACCCCTCACAGCCCTGTGTTACTATAGAGAGGCCGGGGGGATATAGAGGACACCTTACAGCCCTGTGTTACTATAGAGAGGCTGGGGGGATATAGAGGACACTGGTCACCTGACATATATCACACCTCAGCCCTGTGTTACTATAGAGAGGCCGGGGGGATATAGAGGACACCTCAGCCCTGGGTTACTATAGAGAGGCCGGGGGGCTATAGAGGAACACCTCACGCCCTGTGTTTACTTATAGAGAGGCCGGGGGGGATATAGAGGACACCTCACAGCCCTGTGACTATGGAGGGGCCCGGGGGGAATATAGAGGAACCTTACTGCCCTGTGTTACTATAGAAAAGGCGGTGGGGGATATAGAGGACACCTCACAGCCCTGTGTTACTATGGAGAGGCCGGGGTGATATATAGGACCCCTCACAGCCCTGTGTTACTATAGAGAGGCCGGGGGTTTAAAAGAGGACACCTTCACGCCCTGTGTTACGATAGAGAGGCCGGGGGGATATAGAGGACACCTCCCCAGCCCTGTTTTTACTATAGAGAGGCCGGGGGGATATAGAGGACACCTCACAGCCCTGTGTTACTATAGAGAGGCCGGGGGGATATAGAGGACACCTCACAGCCCTGTGTGAACTCGGGGACGCTGTTGGGGGGAGGGAGGGTCGGCGGCGGGGCTTCGCGGAGTCAGAATGGAGTTCAGTGCGAGCCATCAACAACAGTATTTTTCTTACAGAACTAAATTTTTTTATTATGTACAAGTTTTTCTTGCCTTCAATTCTGCCGCCTTCTCTTGTGTAACCTTTCCCTTATTATTTTCTGCAGCTTCCTTTATCTTTATTAAAGACGGCCCAGAACCACCCGATGGTGAGTTACAGAGTAGCAAGTCGCTGCTCTCTGGGAAAACATCAGAGCATTTTTCTTTTTTTTAGCCCGTGTGTGTGTGGCGCCGCCGCGACCCGCGTGTGTGTGTGGCGCCGCCGCGACCCGCGTGTGTGTGTGTGTGGCGCCGCCGCGACCCGCGTGTGTGTGTGTGTGGCGCCGCCTAGACCAGCGTGTGTGTGAGTGTCTCCGCCGCGACCCGCGTGTGTGTGTGTGTGGCGCCGCCGCGACCCGCGTGTGTGTGTGTGTGTGGCGGGCCGCCGCGACCCGGTGTGTGTGTGTGTGTGGCG
Organism: Phyllomedusa bahiana; assembly: GCA_025379985.1. NCBI lineage: Eukaryota > Metazoa > Chordata > Amphibia > Anura > Hylidae > Phyllomedusa > Phyllomedusa bahiana. The sequence goes on along the minus strand of JAODAL010080645.1, from coordinate 1,004 downwards.
CCGCCGCGACCCGCGTGTGTGTGTGTGTGGCGCCGCCGCGACCCGCGTGTGTGTGTGTGTGGCGCCGCCGCGACCCGCGTGTGTGTGTGTGTGTGGCGCCGCCCGCGACCGCGTGTGTGAGTTTGTGTGTTTGGCGCCGCCGCGCCGCGCGCTGTGTGTGGTGTGGCGCCGCGAGACCCGCGTGGTGTGTGTGTGGCGCCGCCGCGACCCGCGTGTGTGTGTGTGGCGCCGCCGCGACCCGCGTGTGTGTGTGTGTGGCGCCGCCGCGCCCCGCGTGTGTGGTGTGTGTGTGTGGCGCCGCGGGCCGCGCGTGTGTGTGTGTGTGGCGCCGCGGCTCCCGGTCGTCGGTGTGGTGTGTGTCGCGCCGCGGCCCGCGCGTGTGTGTGTGTGTGGCGCCGCGGCCCGCGCGTGTGTGTGTGTGTGGCGCCGCGGCCCGTGTGTGTGTGTGGCCGCCGCGGCCCGTGTGTGTGTGTGGCGCCGCGGCCCGTGGGTGTGTGTGTGGCGCCGCGGCCCGTGTGTGTGTGTGTGGCGCCGCGGCCCGCGTGTGTGTGTGTGGCGCCGCGGCCCGTGTGTTCAGATTCCCTTTTGTGCATTGTGAGCAGCGGTATGTACGAAGTGTTTTTCCCTCTGGTCTAGCTGGTTGAATTGAAGAATGGTGAAACTTACAACGGGCACCTGGTGAGCTGCGACAACTGGATGAACATCAACCTTCGTGAAGTCATTTGCACGTCCAGGGTGAGTGGTGTGCGCTGCACAGAATTGTAGTGTTTGGCTCTAGGGCCGGACCCCCAGGGAGATTCCAAACCCCCAAATCGCGTTCCCAATTGCCATCATCTCCACAGGACGGAGACAAGTTCTGGAGGATGCCGGAGTGCTACATCCGAGGCAGCACCATCAAGTACCTGCGCATCCCCGATGAAATCATCGACATGGTGAAAGAGGAGGTGATGTCGAAGGGCCGCGGTCGCGGGGGCATGCAAAACGAAGCAGTGGGCGGGCGCGCC
>JAODAL010080644.1:0-12172 GCA_025379985.1 Phyllomedusa bahiana | reverse complement strand
AAGGGGCCCCCTTCACTATAGCACGACCTGGGATCCTCTGTAGGGGCAGCACTGGTCGCTATAGCTACAGCCCTGTTATCTTCCTGATAGGCTGCCAGAAACTGGTCGTTATAGCTAAAACCGTTTGATCTCTCCTGATAGGCTGCCAGCACTGTCGCTATACACAACGTTGATCTCTCCGATAGGGGGCCAGCAGGGTGCTTAGTCAGACCTGTTTGATCCCCCGTAGGCTGCCAGCACTGGTCGCATAGCTACAGACGTGGATCTTCCGGTAGGCGGCCAGCACGGGTCGCTATAGCTAGGGGAGTGTATCTTCCTGATAGGCGGCCACACGGGCGGGCCCATAGCTACAACCTTTTTGATCTCCCCTAAAGGGCTGCCGTGCGGGTCCTTATAGCTACAGACCTGTGTGATCTCTCCTGATGGCGGCCACCCTTGGTCCTATAGTACAGCCCTGTGTGATCTCTCCTAAAGGGGTGCCAGCACGGTCGCTATGCACAGACCTGTTTTGTTTCCCCTGAAGGCTCCAGCACTGGTCGTATAGTACAAACCTTTTTATCTCCCCTGATGGGCTGCCAGAAACGGCACTATACTACAAAAAGGGTTTGTTCCCCGTGATAGGCGGCCAGCACGGGTCGCAAAAGCTACAGCCCTTTTGATCTCCCCTGAAGGCTCCCCGACTGGTCGTTTAAAGCTACAGACTTTTTTTGATTCTCCTATAGGGGCCACAGGGTCGTAAGCTCGCCCGGGTGATCTCTCCGATAGGGGCCCAGCCGGGTGCTATGTACAACCTGTTTGATCTCTCCTGATAGGCTGCCAGTGCGGTCCTTATAGCTACAGCCCTGTGGTCTCCCAAAAGGCTCCCATTGCGGGGTCCTTATAGCTACAGACCTGTGGATCTTCCTAACGGCCACACGGGTCCTATAGCTAGACCTGTGTGATCTTTTGGGATAGGGGGCCAGACGGTCGCTTAGTAAAACCTTTTGATCTCTCCTGATAGGCCCCACATGGTCGTTAGCTACAGCCCTTTTTTGCTCTCCTGATGGTCCGACGGGTTTATAGTTACAGACCTTTTTTGATCTTCCTGTAGGCTCCACACTGGTTGTATAGCTACGACCGGGTGACTCTCCTGATTCCCGCCCAGCACGGGTTTGCTATGTACGGGACTTGGCTTCTCTGCACCTAGGGGAAAGCCAAAAAAACCCCCCCCTAATTCAAAGTGAAGCAAGAAACGGACTGAGGTAGATGAATCAAGTAGGGGAGACCCCCCCCTTTTAAATGACACAACTACATTTTATATTTTTTCCTCCCTGCATTTCAACAGTCACAAATTTTATTTTATCTATAGCGCAGTTGTATGGGGAATTGTTTTATGTCGGAGAAATTGTATTTTTGGGTGAGTCGTTTACATATAAATTACTGCATAATTGTTTTTAAAACAAATTTTTTCAGCGTGAACATGTGTTTTTGCATTTTTTTTTATACCATTTCACAATAAATAACCTGTTAATTCTACAGGTTATTACGGTCGTGTGGATACCTAATAGGGTTCGGTTTTTTTGTGTGTAATATATACACAATTTTTTAATTAAAAATGTATTTTTATTTTTTTCTACACTTTGTTTTATAGGTTTTTTTATTCCCATTGAGGGATAATTATTTTACACTTTTTTTTTTTATTTTTTTTTTTTTTTTTACACTTCATAATGTTTTAGCACACTCCTGTATGCAAATACATTATGCTTCTGTATGATAATACATTACACTATGTATCAGTATGAAATAGGCTGGTGTTGGAGTAACACCCAGTGTGCCCTGTCAGCAGGCTTACAGACAGCACTGGAGCTACTCTAGGTCCCCAGGGCTGACTGTATAGATATCCCTCAGGCTCCATCGGGTCACCAAGAGTCACGGTGACCCGATGGAGCCCAGGAATCCCCTTTGATTATGCGGTCATGGACCTCAGCAATCAAAGGGTTAAATGGCGGTGATCAGAGGCTTCATCTGGTCCCTGCCATTCATAGAGACTTCAATATTATCCCTGAATGGGATTAAAAAAAGGAAAAAAATATAAAAATATATGTATAAAAAATAAAAATAGTTAAATTGTGCATATATTACTAAAAAAAAAACTTACACATTATGACCGTAAAAACCTTTAAAATTAATGTAATGTATAAAAAAAATCATTTAAAAAATAAATGCAGAAAAGCACTTTTTTTTTGTTCTGTAAACTTTTTTTTTTTTTTTATTTTTTTTTAAAAACTATGCAGTAGTTTAAAAATGTAAACTCAAAACTACTCCCCCCACCCAAAAAATAAAAAACCTTCCCCCGCTAATAGAGTTCAAACGCTCCTTGTTTTGGGGTTAAGTAGGGGCCTTGTTTTATAAAAAGGGTTTAAAATTTTTTTTTGTTAGCAAAAATCAGAGCTCAGCTTTCATTTTTATTTACTGCTCTAAAAATTAAAAGCAAAAGCCTGATTGGTTGCATGGCAACAGAAACAGTCATATTATTAGATAGTATTGAAAAAAATTTGGTTTGGGGGGCCGTAAACACTCTCCCCGGGGCCCATTCTGAAAAGATGGCCCTGACCTGCTATCATCTGAAAATAGGGAATCTATTGCCGGTTTCTAATCTATTGGGCCGGGACCGTTTGTCTATTATGTTGGAGGGGCGCTCTGCCCGCAATTTAAATTTTTGGGGCGGAGTCTGACCATATTTACGGCTGATATGATCAATGGGCGGGGAAATTTGCCTGTGTTGACAAAGTATATGGCTTGCTGCCTGCAGTAGTTAAGGCGGGGATCTGGGTGCCTGCTTAAATTTAAGGACGGGGGCTGCTGCCCTGTAATGTAACTGACGGGGATCTGCTGCCTGCAGAATGTACGGACGGGGATCTGCGCCTGCATTAATGTAACGGGACGGGGAATCTGCCGCCTGCTGGGGAAAAATTTAAGGGGCGGGGATCTGCGCCTCATGTAGTGAACGGACGGGGGGTCTGCCCTGCTTTTTAATGAAAGGAGGGGATCGCCGCCCCCGCATGTAATGTACGGGGCGGGAATCTGCCGCCCGCAGTAAAGTAAAAGGGGGGAATTGCTGCCTGCTGTAAAAAACGGCGGGGGCTGCCGCCGCATGTAATGTAACGGGCGGGGACTGCCCCCTGCATTTTAAAGTAACGGGAAAAAAATCGCTCGCATGTAAAGTAACGGACGGGGATCTGCTGCCTCCATGTAATTAACGGGCGGGGGCTGCGCCTCCTGTAATGTAACGGAGGGATTTGCCTCCCCCGTAATGTAACGGGCGGGGGTCGCCCCCTGCATGAATGTAAGGACGGGGGGGATCTGCCGCCTGTGTAAGTAACGGACGGAATCTCCGCCTCTGTAATGTAACGGCGGGGGGTTGCTGCCCGCAGTAAAGTAAGGACGGGGAACTGCCCCCTGCTGATTTAAGGGAGGGGGTCTGCTGCCGCATAAAATTAAGGGACGGGGATCTGCGCCTGCATGTAATGAAACGGACGGGAACTGCCCCCTGCATGAAGTAACGGACGGGAAATTTCCCCGCCTGCATGAAAATTAACGGAGGGGGGATTCCCCGCCTGCATGAATTAAACGGGGGGGTCTCCCGCCTGCAGTAATGTAACGGGGATCTGCCCCCCTGCATGAAGTAACGGACGGGGATCTGTGCCTCCATGTAATGTAACGGACGGGGATTGCTGCCCCCATGTAAGTAAGGAGGGGGATCTGCCGCCTGCTGTATGTAACGGCGGGATCTGCCCCTGCTGAAATTTAACGGACGGGGATCTGCCCCTGCAGAATTTAAAGGGCGGGAAATTTTGTGCTGTAATTAACGGACGGGAATCGGGTGCATGTAATGTACGGAGGGGGATCTGCCCCCGCATGTAATGTAACGGGGGGGGTCTGGCCTGCATGTAATGTAAGGGGACAGGAATTCCCGCCTGCTGAAGAACGAGGGGGGCCCTGCAAGGGCCCTCGTAATGTAACGGAGGGGATCTGCGCCCCATGTAATGTAAGGGAGGGGATCTGCCGCTGCATGAAATGAAAACGGAGGGGAATCGCGCCTGCATGTAAGTAACGGCGGGGATCTGCCGCCTGAGTATGTAAGGGACGGGATCTGCTTGCATGAATGTAACGGCGGGGGAGCTCCCTGATGTAATGTAACGGAGGGATCTGCTGCCTTGTATTGTAACGGGGGGGATCTGCCGCCTGCTTAATTTAAAAGGAAACATCGCCCCCTCATGTAATGTAAGAGGGGTCTCCCGCCTGCATTAATTAAGGGGAGGGGGATCTGCCGCCTGCATGAAAATTTAACGGCGGGATCTGCCGCCTGAATGAAATTAAAAAACGGACGGGGATTGCGGCCTGCAGAATGAACGGAGGGGAAACTGGCCTGATTAAGTAACGGAGGGGGTCTGCGCCTGCATGTAATGTAACTGACGGGGATCTGCTGCCTGCATGTAATGTAACTGTCGGGAATCTGCTGCCTGCATGTAATGTAACTGACGGGGGTCTGCTGCCTGCATGTAATGAAAGGGGGGGGGTCGCCCTGCAGAAAGTCCCGGGGGGGATCTCGCCTGCTTAATTAACGGCGGGGACGCCGCCGGATTTTATGAAACGGAGGGGAAAATCTGCGCCTCATGAAAATGAAAAAGGACGGGATCTGCCGCCTGCATGTAATGTAACGGACGGGGATCTGCCGCCTGCATGTAATGTAACTGACGGGGATCTGCTGCCTGCATGTAATGTAACGGACGGGGATCTGCCGCCTGCATGTAATGTAACGGACGGGGATCTGCCGCCTGCATGTAATGTAACGGACGGGAATCTGCTGCCTGCATGTAATGTAACGGACGGGGATCTGCTGCCTGCATGTAATGTAACGGACGGGGATCTGCTGCCTGCATGTAATGTAACGGACGGGGATCTGCCGCCTGCATGTAATGTAACGGACGGGGATCTGCTGCCTGCATGTAATGTAACGGACGGGAATCTGCCGCCTGCATTTAGTGTAACGGACGGGCATCTGCTGCATGTAATGTAACGGACGGGGATCTGCTGCCTGCATGTAATGTAACGGACGGGGATCTGCTGCCTGCATGTCATGTCGTCCTCACCCCCAGGTGGTCTATCCCAGCAATGTCGTCTGCATTGACGGTGACCTCCATGGAGTAACGGCTCTTACAGTAAAGAATCCCTCTAAGTGCAGAAGACTTCTTCTAGTGCGTAACATCAGGCTCAAGACCGATTGTCCAGTGCAATTTCTCCTGCCTGTTCTCGGTCACTGCCCTGCACCTCACACCAGAGGTGGCCAAACCTAGATTTCTGAGGGAGTTGCCACCTGTCCAGGGTGTATGGGGGTCTCCTGTCATAGATGGGCAGGGGTCTACGGTGGGTCTAATCTAATGGGCGAGCAATAAAGCGGCCGTGGTGCATTTTGATGTCTGATCCTTATGTTTTCCCATAAAGATTTGAGGTGTTCTACTGTCTTGAGTTGGATGTGGAACAGCGGCAGTGCCAGTCATCTCGCTGGGCTGTGGGTGGTTCTACAGCTTCCGGCTCCCACTTTCTGTGCAGGCTATGGGTGGTTTTACAGCTTCAGGCTCCCGCTTTCTGTGCAGGCTGTGGGAGGTTGTACAGCTTCAAGCTCCCACTTTCTGTGCAGACTGTGGGTGGTTCTACAGCTTCAGGCTCCCGCTTCCTGTTCAGGCTGTGGGCGGTTCTACAGCTTCAGGCTCCCACTTTCTGTGCAGGCTGTGGGTGGTTCTATAGCTTCAGGCTCCCACTTTCTGTGCAAGCTGTGGGTGGTTTTACAGCTTCAGGCTCCCACTGTCTGTCCAGGCTGTGGGCGGTTCTACAGCTTCAGGCTCCCACTTTCTGTGCAGGCTGTGGGCGGTTCTACAGCTTCAGGCTCCCGCTTGCTGTTCAGGCTGTGGGCGGTTCTACAGCTTCAGGCTCCCGCTTCCTGTGCAGGCTGTGGGCGGTTCTACAGCTTCAGGCTCCCGCTTCCTGTGCCGGCTGTGGGCGGTTCTACAGCTTCAGGCTCCCGCTTTCTGTGCCGGCTGTGGGCGGTTCTACAGCTTCAGGCTCCTGCTTCCTGTGGGCGGTTCTACAGCTTCAGGCTCCTGCTTCCTGTGGGCGGTTCTACAGCTTCAGGCTCCCGCTTCCTGTGGGCGGTTCTACAGCTTCAGGCTCCCGCTTCCTGTGCAGGCTGTGGACGGTTCTACAGCTTTAGGCTCCTGCTTCCTGTTCAGGCTGTGGACAGTTCTACAGCTTCAGGCTCCCGCTTCCTGTTCAGGCTGTGAGTGGTTCAACAGCTCCAGGCTCCCGCTTCCTGATCAGGCTGTGAGCGGTTCTACAGCAGTGACTGACATTTTGCCTCTGCTATACCTAGCTGAACCTGTTAGAGGGACACTGGTGATGAAAGAGTTAACAGCGGGACAGGAGGCTACAGAGCTCTAATGGGTTAAAGTAAGAAACCTCAACAAGCTCCTGTGCTGCTCTAACTGAAGAGAAGCAAAATCAAGACAGCAATGTATTTGGGAATAGTCTTTATTTACCTACATGTTTTAAGCAATGTAATGGGAGTGCCTCTTTAAGTTCGGTTTATGATCCTTTATTATTTTTATTTTTATTTTTTTTTTACTCCTGATATAAAGAAACATGGGAATACACTGTCTGCAAATTTTTTACTATTACACATAGAAGCCACATAATGCTGAGCTCTGCCTGTAGAGGGCAATGCAGCACAACCACCGGAGCTACTCCAACCCCCATCATCCAGGGACATGTCTCTTTATTACAAACATTTTGCTTAGCAATGGAATCATAGAGAAGGTAGGTAACTGTATCGCACCCGACGAGCTGAGGTACAGAGGAGCCGCTGTCGCACCCGACGAGCTGAGATACAGAGGAGCCGCTCTCGCACCCGAAGAGCTGAGATACAGAGGAGCCGCTGTCGCACCCGACGAGCTGAGATACAGAGGAGCCGCTATCGCACCCGACGAGCTGAGATACAGAGGAGCCGCTCTCGCACCCGAAGAGCTGAGATACAGAGGAGCCGCTGTCGCACCCGACGAGCTGAGATACAGAGGAGCCGCTATCGCACCCGGCGAGCTGCGAGACAGAGGAGCCGCTCTCGCACCCGGCGAGCTGCGATACAGAGGAGCCGCTATCGCACCCGGCGAGCTGAGATACAGAGGAGCCGCTATCGCACCCGGCGAGCTGAGATACAGAGGAGCCGCTATCGCACCCGACGAGCTGAGATACAGAGGAGCCGCTATCGCACCCGACGAGCTGAGATACAGAGGAGCCGCTATCGCACCCGACGAGCTGAGATACAGAGGAGCCGCTATCGCACCCGACGAGCTGAGATACAGAGGAGCCGCTATCGCACCCGACGAGCTGAGATACAGAGGAGCCGCTATCGCCCAATAGATTTAGACACAGCTCAGCAAATTGTATCACATCTGCTGAGCTTAGATACAGCAGCTTAGATTCCTCGGTGTGGTAGGTAGCGTAGGTCACAGTAGTGTTACCTGCCCCCTCTCTGATCTCCTGCTCCGGGGGCTGCCGCGTTACTGTCACCTCCGTCCATTTTGCTTGTCGCGGTTTCTGCACCTTTCCTTTTGCATAATTAAAGGTTCCAATCTGTTCCCGCTCTAATGCAGTTATGTAACCGTCCCCCGGCCGCCGAGGGTTTTCCACTATTGCAGCTGTTCAATGACCAGAATATTTTTTTTTTACATATATTCACAGTCCTGTCACATTATTATGACTACTTCCTACTCTCGGCATTGTCAGTGCGTAGCTCATGATGGAACGCCCCCAAGGTGCGCTGGCCTGGCGGCCACATCATAGGTAGCATCTATCATATACTTTCAGCTAAAGCAGATCACCGACCCCCCTGCTCACCTACATAGAAAGGATCCATAATATGCTGGCAGCTAAAGAAGACCCCCAACCTGCCTGAAATGGAAAGAGTCTGTAATACACTGTCTGCTAAAGAGAACCCCACCCCTCTGCTCCTCAACATAGAAAGGGTCCATCATATACTGCAAGATAAAGAAGACCCCCAACATAGAAAGGGTCCATCATATACTGCAAGATAAAGAAGACCCCCAACATAGAAAGGGTCCATCATATACTGTCAGCTAAAGAAGACCCCAACATAGAAAGGGTCCATCATATACTGTCAGCTAAAGAAGACCCCCAACATAAAAAGGGTCCATCATATACTGTCAGCTAAAGAAGACCTCCAACCCCCTGCTCTTCAACATAGAAAGGATCCATCTTATGCTTGCAGCTAACCAATACCTCCAACCCCTTTTTCCTCAACATAGAAATAGGGACCATCATATACTGCAAGATAAAGAAGACCCCCAACATAAAAAGGGTCCATCATATACTGTCAGATAAAGAAGACCCCCAACCCTCTGCTCCTCAACATAGAAAGGGTCCATCATCTACTGTCAGCTAAAGAAGACCCCCCAACCCTCTGCTCCTCAACATAGAAAGGGTTCATCATATACTGTCAGCTAAGGAAGACCTCCAACCCCTGCTCCTCAACATAGAAAGGGTCCATCATATACTGTCAGCTAAGGAAGACCTCCAACCCTCTGCTCCTCAATATAGAAAGGGACCATCATCTACTGTCAGCTAAAGAAGACCCCCAACCCCCTGCTCCTCAACATAGAAAGGGTCCATCATATACTGTCAGCTAAGGAAGACCCCCAACCCTCTGCTCCTCAACATAGAAAGGGTCCATCATATACTGTCAGCTAAAGAAGACCCCAACATAGAAAGCGTGCATCATAAACTGTCAGCTAAAGAAGACCTCCAACCCCTGCTCATCAACATAGAAAGGGTCCATCATATACTGTCAGCTAAAGAAGACCCCAACATAGAAAGGGTCCATCATCTACTGTCAGATAAAGAAGACCTCCAACCCTCTGCTCCTCAACATAGAAAGAGTCCATCATATACTGTCAGCTAAAAAAGACCCACAACCCCCTGCTCCTCAACATAGAAAGGGTCCATCATCTACTGTCAGATAAAGAAGACCCCCCAACCCTCTGCTCCTCAACATAGAAAGGGACCATCATCTACTGCAAGATAAAAAAGACCCCCCAACATAGAAAGGGTCCATCATAAACTGTCAGCTAAAGAAGACCTCCAATCCCCTGCTCCTCAACATAGAAAGGGTCTATTATATACTGTCAGCAAAAGAAGACCTCCAATCCCTAGCTAGGTTGGATTTGTTAACTACGTCGGACCAGCGTTGGATCCATTTCTTTAATAAAATGGTTAATGAGGGGTGTAGTTGGTGAGTGTTTTTTTTTTTTATACCATTTTATACCAGTGTCCGTAATGGAGGATCTGACAGACGCCTCTCCATTACTATCGCTGAAGTTTAGTGTCAGCCAGCAGTGTTTACAGCAGTGTCACCCCAAGACTTACCCTTACCCAGTCTCACTATTACACAACAGGGGTACAAGGAAGAGCCAGGTGTCTGTCAGAAGTCGACCCTGTAATGTGATTATCTGCTTCTGGGACAGCTGTGGGCTGGTATTTTTAGGCCAGGAATGGCCTAATATCCATGGACCTTCCCATCCTGATTGTACCAGGCTGCAGCTACACGAGACACCACAATGTTTTCTTTTAATTATATATTAAATGCCAACTTATATATTTTTAGTAAATAAATAATAAAAAAAAAAAAATATATCAAAGGACTGCAGAGTGGATCTGTATCTAATAAGACACAGCAGCTCCCGAGCCCCGGTGATCACATGACTGCATAGCTGATCTGTATCTGATAAGACCCAGCAGCTCCCGAGCCCCGGTGATCACATGACTGCAGAGCGAATCTGTATCTGATAAGACCCAGCAGCTCCCAAGCCCCGTTGATCACATGACTGCAGAGCTGATCTGTATCTGATAAGACCCAGCAGCTCCTGCAGTTAGCGAGCCCCGGTGATCACATGACTGCAGAGCTGATCTGTATCTGATAAGACCCAGCAGCTCCTGCAGTTACCGAGCCCCAGAGATCACATGACTGCAGAGCTGATCTGTATCTGATAAGACCCAGCAGCTCCTGCAGTTACCGAGCCCCGGTGATCACATGACTGCAGAGCTGATCTGTATCTGATAAGACCCAGCAGCTCCTGCAGTTACCGAGCCCCGGTGATCACATGACTGCAGAGCTGATCTGTATCTGATAAGACCCAGCAGCTCCCGAGCCCCGGTGATCACATGACTGCAGAGCTGATCTGTATCTGATAAGACCCAGCAACTCCTGCAGTTACCGAGCCTCGGGATCACATGACTGCAGAGCTGATCTGTATCTGATAAGACCCAGCAGCTCCTGCAGTTCCTGAGCCTTGGTGATCACATGACTGCAGAGCTGATCTGTATCTGATAAGACCCAGCAGCTCCCAAGCCCCGGTGATCACATGACTGCAGAGCTGATCTGTATCTGATAAGACCCAGCAGCTCCTGCAGTTACCGAGCCCCGGTGATCACATGACTGCAGAGCTGATCTGTATCTGATAAGACCCAGCAGCTCCTGCAGCTCCCGAGCCCCGGAGATCACATGACTGCAAAGCTGATCTGTATCTGATAAGACTCAGCAGCTTCTGCAGTTACCGAGCCCCGGTGATCACATGACTGCAGAGCTGATCTGTATCTGATAAGACCAGCAGCTCCCGAGCCCCCGGTGATCACATGACTGCAGAGCTGATCTGTATCTGATAAGACCCAGCAGCTCCTGCAGTTACCGAGCCCCGGTGATCACATGACTGCAGAGCCTATCTGTATCTGATAAGACCCAGCAGCTCCTGCAGGTACCGACCCCCCGTGATCACATGACTGCAGAGCTGATCTGTAGCTGATAAGACCCAGCAGCTCCTGCAGTTACCGAGCCCCAGAGATCACATGATAGCAAGTGCCAGGAAGCCTGGAGGCTGCCTGTCTATCTAAAGAGCACTCATCGGCACTGTATATACAAAGATTGAGAAGATCCTATGAACAGGATCTGACCCAGTGACTACTATAGGAGAGTGTTGTGGGCATGCTCTGTGACCTGGGAAGAAGTCAGTGTGCAGGGAGGGGGAGCTGTGACATCTCCTATTGTGACTGGTGGATCCTGGGTTATCTATATATAGGTTTTACCTGTCTGTGGTGATGATGAGATGGCAGAGAAGTGATCTCTGCAGAACAGGAAGCGTTACACGATTATGAGGCCTAGTAGCCAAAGTGAAAACTGCAGAATTTCAGGATTTTTTAAAATGTATTTATAGTAATAAGAAAAATAATAAGAAGAAAAAACTGCTTATAAAATATATTTAACATAAACAATAGCATTTTTCTAATAACACACTCACTTTAAAGGGCCCCCTGTCACAAAAACAAATTTCAGATGTGGGGCCCCCATGTTATGAGGGGAGGAGCTGAGGACATGCATTATCTTGGCCCCATTTTTAAAAAAGGCAGGGGGTGGGACATGTATCGATCTGTGCCCCTTTATGGGAGGAGGAGCTGGGACTGCTATTGTTGTGGCCCTTTTTTAAAGGCAGGGGATGAGGAATGTATCTGATCTCCCCCTGTTATAGAGCAGGAGGAGATGAGGAATGCTATTGTCTGTGGCCCCATGTTATGAGCAGGAGGAGTGAGGCATGCTTGTGTTTTTGGGGGCCCATGTATAGAAGGAGGAGTGAGGACATGCATCTTTTTCCCCCCATTTTTATGGAGCAGGGGGAGCTGAGGACATGTATCTGATTTGCAGGCCCCCTTTTATAGAGCAGGGGGGCTGGGGACATGCTATTGATCTGGGGCCCCCATGATATAGAGCGGGAGGAGTGAGGAATGTATTGATCTGTGTCCCCATGTTATAGAGCAGGAGGAGCTGAGGACAGCTTCTGACCCGGGGCCCCCCCCATGTTGGGGAGCGGAGGGGGGGGACATCATCTGATCTGGGGCCCCTTTGTTATTTAAGAGGGATGGGCACCTATTTGATTGCGGCCTATGTTATAGAGAGGAGGAGTTTGGGGACGCTATTGATATCCCTGTTTAAGAGAGGGGAGATGGGAATGCTATTGTTGTGGCCCCCATGTTTTAGAGAGGAGGAGTGGGAATTGCTATTGATCTGTGGCCCTTG
>JAODAL010080643.1:0-12174 GCA_025379985.1 Phyllomedusa bahiana | reverse complement strand
CTGTGGGGAAATAGTGGGGGGTAATTCTGGGGGCTGCTTACAGCAGCATTCTGCAACAGCTGAATCGGTCACCAAAGAATTGGGGCAAAACTTCATATTTAGCACTTATTTTTAATTTTAAAAAATGTGGGGGGAAACTGACTACACTACACTACACTCAGTTTCTGTAGAAAATATAAGTTCATAAGTATCCACAGGAAGAATCCCCCGGGCAAGGGCCCCGCAATGCCCCGAAAATGAAATTTTCCCCTCGGAAGCAAACTAAACTAAATCTTTTTATTAGCAAAGCTTAAAAGGACAGCAACTGAAAAGGTACAGTAGGCAACCTGACAAACGCGTTCGGCTAACCCCTTGTTCACAGTAAATTTTCTGAGTGCAGCTGTCACTTATAAAACCACTGAAAACCAATCATGATAAAGGTTGCAAACATGTGACTAAAATTTCTAATGCCCCCGGGCGGGGAAACAAAAGCCCTGTATCTGTATAAAGTAAGAATAAATGTTAAATAAATGACTAAGCAGCAACAGCTATTTCAAACAATCCCATTGGTGTAAAAATTAAAAGTTAATAAATGCAAAAAAAAAAAAAAAGAATTTCCTTTTCTCTCTTCCTTTTTTTTTTTTTTACTTTTTTATTTCCCTTTCTCTACTTTTCACGTCTAGATGACAATATACAGCACCAAATAGATATTTTTAATAAATAATAGAAGGCCCGGGGGGGTTTAAAAACCCTTCCGGCCCCTATCGCTATTTTAATATCCAAAAGGCTTCTTTTTGCCTCAGTTCTTTACCCAATTACCCCCCAAGGGACGAGCATGTTTTCAAGGCATAGAACTTAAAAAAGATAAATTGCCTGCATTTACTATAAAATGTTTAGCGGCCCCCGACATTTTGGCCTTGGGGTTTTTTTTGATGGATTTTAAAATTTTTCTGCGATGGGGGTTTTCAGTTTACTGATATGCTGCCTATATATTTCTTTTGGCGCTTGAAATTTCTAGGGAAAAAATTTTAATTATTGCTGTTGCAGTTCAAAAAAAGGTTTTTCTATACTGTTTTGCATTTTTTTGTCAAAAAAAAGTACTGCTTTGACAGCAAATTTGCAAAACCCCCGCAGCGACGCCTCCAACATAAAAAGGGCCCTTTTGAAAAACCATGTTTTACCAAATTTTGGGAATTACCAAAAAATTGTACTGGGGATATAATTCCCTATCGTTTTGGCCCTCTTAGGTAACATAACAATCCATTTCCAAAAATTTTAGCTAATGTTCCCCCCTGACAAAATATTAACGTTCTTTAAAAATTTTTTTGATTTCCCCAAAGTTCTGCTGTTTTTGGGTAGAGAAAAAGCTTTGTTTTTATTTTTCCCTGTTTTTTTATCCCCAGTTGAATGATTCTGTGCATTTCAACAATCTGCGGGGGGTTTTATTGCGTTTTTTGGCTTAGCTTCATTGAGGTTGCTATACTGTATCCCCCTTTTTTAAAATCTGAATCAGGGCCCCTTTTCCTCCCTAAGGTAATTTGTTCATGTCGATTCTACAGCCCTGACGTACTCGCCGAAAGGGTAGGGCTTTAATGTTTAGAGGCATGGCAACGTTTGCTTCATACTGAATTGCCCGCTTTGGGCTTCGATACTAGTAGTGGTAATAGCCCAATACAATGTCCCCCGTAGATATTTTTTAGAAAGGGAATAGCATTTTTGTGCCATGTCCCCGTAAATTAAGATTAAAATGTTTACTGTTGATGTAATCAAAGAAGGGCTGAAAGGACGTACATCACACCCCAATAATGATAGGTCGCGATTAAACCCCATACCAAAAGATAAAAACAAAAAAGGGGTTAGCCCCGCTAAATAGGGCCTGGTGCTCCCCCCACGCATAGTAAGGTTTGGCTGGGAAAGGGAAAAGGGGCCCCATGGGTCTCCAACCAGTTAGAAAAAAAATTGCTTTCAAACTTAAGTAATTGTACTAAGTAGATGTTTGTAGCTAATAGAATGTTTTCCTGGTGGCTTCACTGTAGCCTTCTGAGTCTCAAAAAAATTAAAGGAAATGCAATAATGGGGTATGCAAGAGTATAACTGAAAACACAAGCTGACCCAGAAAAAAATTATCATTCCAGGGTTTAAAAATAACATTTTTTATAAAAATTTTGGGTGCTTTAAATGTAACCCGGCAAGCCCTGTCTATAGGTTTAAATATTCATCTAAAGGGGACTAACCGCCCCCCAGCGATTGTTACCCCAAATGTAGGTCTCAATCCTGTGGAAACTCATTTTTAGGGACCTTCGGGGAACCATAAAACCCGGGACCACTAAAACTTCCCCAAATAAATTCTCTGTTTTTTGATATAACTCCCAGGTTTCCCCGTATTGCAAGAGCCTGTCCAATAAATTTTGAAACCTTGTAGGATCTTCTCTGGTTTTTTGTAGGTGACAGAGCCCTAAATTTTTTGAAAACCCGGGTTTGCATACAACCCGCATCCCTTTACAACTGTTGCATCCCCCCTTATCAGCCTTCTTTTAATTAAAGGTTTTTATTTTCCTTGAGTTCTTTGATAGCTTATTCTGTACCATGTAAATTATTTTTGTGTTTTGTTGCTTTACAATTTTTTTTTTTTTTGATTTTATTTTCCTTGGGCTAATTCCATTAAAACGCGTTCCATGGCATTTGGAAACTATCTAAGCTGTATTTTGGCATTAAAGGGGGGAAAAAAATTTGGATTTAATGTACATGTTGTTTCGTGTTCATCAAAAGCTCGCTTGTGAAACTTCTATTGCACTTTTTACCCTCTAAAACTTGTAGGATTTTTTAAAGGGTATTTTCTCCCCCAAACTGTAAATCACTGTATTTATTTTTGAACAACTTGGGCAACCCTATGTCTTTTATCCTGCGTGCTCTTTTCAAAAAAAAAACGTTTAACGTCAACAAACTTTCAAATTTTTTTTTAAAGTCCTTAAGGACTGAAAAGGGGCAAAACGCATGTGGGTGAAAAATTGATCCCGTGCAAGCTTTCCCTCTGAGTGTAGAAAGTTGGGAGGGTGAGGACAATGACCTAGGTTTTCTTCTAATTCTTTTAAAAATTTTCCTTTCGCGCAAAAAGTCCGTGTGGACTTTCTATTTCCACATTTTCTTTCTTTTTTCCTTTGCTCCTCCGTTTTTTGAAGCCTTGCAGATAAGGTTCCCGTGTCGGATGTACTATAGACTGTCTTTTTTGAATGCTGGGATTTCGTTATTTCTTTATTCGATCCCCGAAAATACGATTTCAAAAAACTGACTGATCTAAAACGGTTGTTTTCTCCATTTTTTTTCATAATAGATCTTTGGTTTTGGGAAAACTGCTTTGGTTTGACCCTTATAACCACATTATTGCCGAATCCTCAAATCTTTTGATTTCTTTTTTAATTTTTCCATGATCGTCTGTTTTAACTTTTTCCCTGTTTCTTTTTGTTTTTTATTGCGCTTGTTGATTGTAACATGTCCTGAAAGCTTCCCCTCTTTCCTCGCAGCTTTAACTGCTTTTTTTGGATTTTTTGGGGTTTTATATTTAAAATTTTAGCTTATTAAAAAAAATGAACATCCGAAAGCACCTTTTTCCCTTTTGCTGAAACTTCTGTGCCACAAAAGAAGGTGTTTTTCTTAAAACCCTTCCCTGGGGATGATCTTCTTATCGGGTAGGTTTTCACGTCTGTTTCCACCACACTTTAAGTTCTTTTATTTTAGATTTTTTTTTTAAACCCCAAAAGCATTGTTTCCATTCCAAATTAGATTGGGGTTTTTGTTACCCTGTCTTGAAACACCCCCGCCAGCTTAACAATCGCTTGGCTGTGTGGGAGTTCCTCCATAAGCAATCCTGTGCTGGGATAAACCCAAATCCTACCTGTCTGTATCTAAGTGCTGTCAATAAAAAACCCGAGTCTACTTTTTCTAGTACTGGCAGGAAATTTGCCAAGTCCTAGGTAACAGCCCCTAGGCCTTGAAGCAAAACACCAAAATATAGCAAAAAATGTGCTCACCTAAGAGATTCAGTGTCCATGTAGAAACTCGGGGAAGGGGTTTTGACTTCCAAGAATCAGCCGGGCCCAAACACTTGCATCAAAAGTACCACAGGAAAATCACCTGGGAAAGGGACCCGCAAGCCCCGCAATAAACTCCGCTCGGAAGCAAAAAAAAAAACTAAACTCTTTATTAGCAAACTTAAAATGGACAGCAGACGACACTACAAAAGTAGTGCAACCTGACTAACCTTTTGGGCTAGACGCCCTTGTTCACAGTAAATTTTCCCGATGCAGCGTCATATAAAAAAACCATCGAAAAACCAATCATGTACAGGTGCAAACAGTACTGATTTCAATGACCCGGGGCGTGGAACAAAAGCCCGTTATTATTTTATTTTTTTTTATAAATAGACTTTTTTATTATATAGCACCAAAAGGTATATGTTTAAGTAGTCTGTTCTGCTAGTCAGTTTTCAAGCTTATTTTACCTTATACAGACACAGGGGTTTTGTTCCACCTCCGGGGTAATTAAAAATCCAGTCACTTGTTTGCAACCCTTTTATCTGATTGGTTTTCAGATGGGTTTTTATAGTCACTGCATCAGGGAAATTTTCTGGAACAAGGGGGTTAGCCCGAAAACCGTTAGTCAGGTTGCATACTTTTACCTGTCATCTGCTGTCCATTTTAAGCTTTGTAAAAAGAGATTTATTTAGTTTTTCTTCCGACGGAGATTTCATTGACGGGGGCATTCGGTGCCCTTGCCGGGTGATTCTTCCCGTGGATACTTTTGCATAGCAAGCTGTTTGGCCGGGAGCAAATTTTTGGAAGCCTAAAAACCCCTTTCCCGAGATCACATGGAACGAATCTTATAGGGAGCCCCATTTTTTGCATTAAAAATAAGTTGCATATACGCATATTAAGTAAGTAAAATCTTTCCAATAGCAAAATATATGTTTAATTTTTGTTTATGAATTTAGATGTAATTTTTATTTAAAGAAATTGTGTTTTAATTTTTTACAGTCCTAACTATTTTTATTCTAAAACATTCCCTGGGATGTTGGTTGGGCTTGGTTCACATCCCCTTTGGAGATTTTTTTTGGAATTTCGTCGGGGAATAACGGAAAAAAAAAACAAAAAATCGAACTATGGTTTTCTGGAAAAATGACAACCCCATATGAAAAAATTTCAAGGGAAAACCATTGTAGTCCAATGAGATCTGTCGGGCCCCCTTTTTGCTGTAAACTGAAAAAGAGACCCGGGTTCCCCCCCTCTGCCCCTGCTTTTTTATTGTCTGATAGATGGGAATAGCAAGCGGGTTGTTTGTTTTATGTAGACACCCCAAGTGGGCGCTATCCTCCCTTAAAAAGGAAAAAAAATTTGGTTGCCCCTTTAAAAGGGGGTGAAACCAACCCAAAATCCCTTTTTTATTAGAAAAAGAAAAACAAAAGCCCGGGAAAATGACCCCCGCCTCCCTTTTTTGGGGACCAAACATCTTCAGAGCGCGGGGGTCGGGGTGATAAAAGTTATTCCCGCAAAACCCAAATATGGCTTGATCTAATTCTTTTAAATGTAAATTTTAATGGTATTGGAAAACATATTAAACCCGGGGGGGATTCTGACAATAACCCTGGAATTCCCCTTTGAAAACCAATTAGTATCTCATAATCCCCGGTGGTCACTCAGGGCAGTAAAGATATCCCCTTTTTTTTTAAAAGCCCCTAATTTTCATGACCTTTTTTCCAAGGTTCAAAAATGAAAGGGGAAATGTGAAAAAAGGAAAAGTTTCATTAAAATAAGGAGAGTTTTTAAACAGAGAATGTGGGCGCAGTATCCCTGTGTTAAATTGCAAGAGAAGCCAGTTTTCAAATATGTGTTATTTTTTTCATTTGGATATTGATTTTAAATTCAAAACATAACTTCATTAAAATTTTTTAGGCTGTATTAATGAAATAAACCCCGATTTTGTATGACAGTCCCAGAACCTTTTTTCATTCCTGACATTTGGGAAGAAACATTGAAATGCTGGTCTCTGGTAGCCCAGTGATATTTTCACTATTCCTTCCCTGATTATTTTTTAACATTTTTTTATTTTAGAGCCCCCTTGGGGTTCCAGGGCGCTTTAATTCGGGTTAAAACCCTTTAACTTTGGTTTAAAACCCAATTTAAAAAAATTGAAAATTAATTTAAAAACAACGGGTTTAACAGGGGAGAAGGGCCCTGCCCACGAGGGCTTACAGTCTAAAGGAAGGGGGGAAAAAGACAAATTGGGGGGAAAAAGTGTTTTGTGGGACGAGCATTGAAAACACAGTTAAATTGGTCATGGGCAACCCTGTAGATAGGTTTTCGGGTTACCTTTGGGGGCTAGGGGAAGCGGGGGGAGAGTCTTGACGTGTTCAGGCAGTGATTTCCAGATTGGGGGGAAAAGCCAGAAAAAAGTTTTGGAGACAAAATTTTTTTGTGGGGAGCTGAAAAGAGGAGAGCAGAAAAAAAGGCCCTTTGTAGGAGCGGAGATTCAAAGGGGTATCTGGAGTTTAAGGGCCCAGAGATGTATGGAGGAGGGGAGGTTATGGAATCTTTTTGGGTAAAGGTTATAATTTGAAATGGTTTCGCGGGGGCAAGGGGTTAGCCAGGCAGGGTTTGGGGCAGAGGGGAGCGGAGAGGAAGTGGGAGGGAAAGGGGAAAATGGATAAGGGGGGCACAGATTTTGAGGGGTTTTGGAGGGGAGCTAGAGTGCAGAGGGGACCCCTAAAGGAGAAGGATTTTTTGCAATAGTCTAGGGGGTTTGGACAAGGGAACGGGACCAGGGAAATTTTGTGTTTCAAGGTAAAGGAAAAATGAGGGTTTTCGGGAGATATGTTTCGGGTTTTGGAGGCGGTGGGGAGGAAAAAGGGGTTTTGGGATGTGGGGGTTTTGGAAGGAAAAGGTTGGGTAAAAAGGTTTTTCCCAAGGCAGGGGATTTTTTTTTGGAGCGGAGAGAGATTTGTCTTTTAACAGTGATAGAGAGATCAGGGGGAGGGATGGGTTTTGGGAAGGGTTTGGAAAGATAAGTTCCGTTTTAGTCCACGTTCAGTTTTAGGAGACGGGTGGAGAAGAAAGGTGGATATTGACGGATATGCAGTTTGGGATCCTTGGGAGAGAAGAGAGAAATATCTGGGCCAGAGATGTCGAGTTGGGTTTTCATCAGCATGCAGATGATACACGAAAGCCTTGTTGATTGCTATGGCTGACCAGGCAAAAATGGTGTAGATAGAGACTGAGTAGTGGGTCCACAGGACCAGAGCCCCTGGGGGACTCCAAACAGACGATGCGGGCGAGAGGATAGAGGTGGTTGCGAGAGTGAGAGACGCTGAATGTCTGATCGCAGTGAGGTATGAAGGAGATCCAGGAAAGGGCCAAATACGTGAATGCCGATGGAGGAAGGGGATGTGTACGGTGGATGTGAAATGTGGAAACGGTGTACTTTGTCACAAGGCATGAGGACGGTCTAAAGAGTATTAGGACAGAGTAGTGACGTGTTGGCGCTTTGGCAGTTACTAGGTCGTTGGAACTTTAGTAGGGTTGGTTTCAGTTGAGAAGTGGTGGGGACGGAAGCTCCGAATTTCGAGCGGGGTCAAGGAAGGGGGGATGTTGGTGGAGAGATGGGTGGACAGCTGAGAGGACATGCTTGTCAAGGAGTTTTGACGCGAAGTGGAAGCGTGAGTTGGAGGCGATAGTTGGAAGAGAAGAGGGGTCGTGGGATGGTTTATTGAGGATGGGTGGATTTGATGATTGGTATCATGTTTAAAGGAGGAAGGGAAGATGCCAGAAGAGGTTTAATGATAAGTTTAAGAGATGTGTGAGGGCTGGGTTCGATACAGCACTAATGTCAGGGATGATGGTCGGTGGTGGCAGTGTGGTCGAGGACTACAGAGTGTGAGGTTTTGGTTGGATACATGTTGGGAGCGAGAACTTGTCATGAGTGACAGGAGGGAGATAAGTTAGGGCGGGAGTATGTGTCGTTTGTTGAGCAGATGGTGTTAGGGGGTGGGTAGCTGGGGACATCTGCGCAAGAATAGAGGTAGGTGGAGGGATCTGCAGGGTGAAGCTTTGACTGATGAGAGATTGATCTTATTTAGGAAGTGAGTGGAAAATCATCTGCTGAGAGGAGAGATGGGGAGGGGTGCTGGTGGACGGAGGAGGGCATTGAAGGTGTGTTATAAAAGTTGTCTGGGGTTGTGCGACAGAGAGTATATGAGATTTGGTGAAGTAATCTGTTTGGTGAGGCGAGGCAGAGGAGCAGAAGAAAAACTGAATTTAGCCTAACTGGAAGGATTGATGCATCTTTACTCCACACAGGTGGCTTGCTGCAGTGGGACACTCGGATCATTGTGTAATTCACATACTCATTTGGAACAGATTAATACTGTTACTGTAAAGGACAGCTGGTGGCTGGGTATACTTTCTTGCTGGGTTATAGGCGCCCTAGGTGAAATTAGGCTTTGTGCCACCCATAAGCATTGTGTATTAGTGCATTTGTTTCTACTTATACTTGAATACTTATAACTACATTTTCTCCAAAGTGAACACATTGATATAATAATATAATGATAATAATAATGAAAGATAATCGTTATTTATTATAGCGCCAACATATTAAGCAGCACTTTACAATTTAGAGGCTATACGTTACAGACATTACACATTAAAATAACTTCAGATGAGACCAACAAAGGTGTTGAGGACCCTGTGCGGAGACTTACATCTATTAGGGTGTTGAGGTGAGACAGAAGGTTCAAGAATTGCTCCGTTTACAATGTCCAGCCATGTTACATAAATAGGATGGTGGTTTACATAAAGTTGGATGAACTGCCACCCTGACAGTACATTAATACTACAGATAAGTGTTCTGTGTGTAGTGCCCTAGTGTAGGGCGTGACAGATGGGTGTGATAGCAGGTGGCGGGTTAGCATTAAGGATCATTGATATGCCAGAATGAGAGATGTGTTCTTAGGGCCCTTCTTAAAACTAAGCACTTGGGAGAGGTTATGAGTCGTGCCCCTCTGATTGGCCCGTGGGTAGCATGTTCCAGAGAACTGGTGCACCTGTTTAAAAAAATTTTAGTTGGGCATGGAGGGTGCGGATGATTGAGGAATGTAATCTGATATCATCTGCAAGAGGACAGAGAACGGGTAGGGTGGACTAGACAGAGATGAGGGAGGAAATGTAGGGGGGCTTGCAACAGGGGTGTATTTTCTGTACTATATATGTACAAAATATACAATAAACTCAATGTAGAGAGGTGTCAAAATAAAACATATGGAAACATTCTTTGTTTAATAATTATTTATTATAAAGCGGATGTACATTCGAGGGGGGTGTACATAATAACAAACAAAGTCAAACAAAAGTACAAATGGTGCGATAATGACTAACAACAGGTACAAAGGGGAGAGAAGCCGACATGCCCGCTTAAGGCAGTCTACAAGGCGAAGAGGGAGCGAGTACAGAGGTGAGTATGCAGACATATATGAGGGGTGGGTGGAGCGGCAGCGGAGGTTATTGTAAGGTTGTATGGATCCTAAAGATAATGGGTTTTCAGATTGCTTTTTTGAGTAGTTGGAGGAGCCTCTGATGGGTTTTGGGTTACTGAGATACAGGTATGGGGATGTTGTCAGGGGAAGTCTTAGGGATGGTTGTCTCATGACTAAAACTTTTACTCTAATGTAATTTTCGGTCTTGGTGTACTCAAGGTACCTAAACAGCAAAAACAGCCAGGTCTTAATTGTAGAAATCATCAGTAATACAGCGTTAGTACAAGAAGTTGTGACTCGATGTAATGAAGAAAAACTCATGGAAGATAATATAAAAAAAAAAAAAAACGGAGCGGGCCAAATTGTTCAATGTTTGTGTCAACATGAAAAATATTATGCTTAAAAGCTTTTATTATAGAATTTATATAAAATCATCATAGGATAGCTGTTTGTCATGTTGACACCTGCGAATCGCATGTTAGGTGCTCAAGTGAGCAAAGAAATTAAAATTGTGCATTATTGTGCCTTACCAATAGGTAAGGCCATTGCTTTCATTGGCTATTCTTGGTGCTCGATGTCCATGAATCCTCCAAAAAGGATGATGACAGCATGGTCTCCTATTGTTATTTTGAGTAAACTTCAGCAATGATAACATCGGTTACATTGTCTACAGACTTGGGACGTATCTATAGCCAACTGGTCAGCCATAGTGCCTGCTTATTAGGAAGCCTTGGGTTTTTTAGAGGGGTCCATCTCAGGTACAAGAGTAAGTGTTCTTTTTTAGTAGGGAAATAAGTAAGTTGGTAGCTTTTTGTTATCCAGCACTGCTAGGTGGGTTTCCGCCTGATATATGGTAGTAGTCAAGTATACATAGAGTTATTGCTACTTATCTGCTGGCTTTAGGTTAATTAGTGTTCCATCTCTTTTTCTATTGGGCCCTATGAACTTCTAGTCACGCCACTGTTACAGGGATTGTTCTGCACACCTGTTTCAAATTTATTGTCCTAGTGCAGCCAGTTTTAGCTTGTATTTTATACTTTGCCACATCTTTAGGGTTCCCCACAGGTAAAAGTTGTTGAGGGAATATTTTATTCAGCAGGTGTACCAAGGAGGAAATTCGCACAGATACTCCGGTAGTCCTTCATCCTATCAGAATGTCATCACGATAAGGTCTCTGTTTTGGTGGCTGTGCACTTCATCTTGGCAAATTATCACTAATGCGTGGGGGTTTCAGACGTGTTGGTGGTTCTGTTGTAAAACCTGTATATTGACATTTTGTAGTTGGTTCTTCACACACATGCTCAAATTTCACTTTAATTGGGTCTTTTTGTAACTCCTCAAAAGTTAAGCATGCGTCACAATTTTATTTTATTCTCTAGATAGTCGCATAGTGGCTTTAGCAAATCCAAGCAACTGTCAACTTTATAGGACACAAGAGATACCACTGTTACCACTCCTAACTTCACCTCAGTGTGTTTAGTAAAGGGCTCGTAGATAATCATTATAAGGAGAAGTGTGCATACAATTTTTTGGGCCTTATATATTTATGAGTCAACTTTCGCAGAGATTAAGATTTTCTTGCATACTTTAGTGTAATGCAGTGGTGTGCCCTCTTATATCCAAACCTAGTTTGTTTCCAGCTGAGCCATTCTGTTATAATGGAGAAGATGTTAGAAGTCTGCAAAATGTTCCATCTGTGATGGTTTCCTTATATGCCCACAAGCTCTGAACAATGACCAGACATTGCTAAGAGTTAGGAATCTTTCGATTGTCTTTACATTCGCAGTGAATGTTAAATTGTGGAGAGATATTTGTTTAGAAGAAGGTAAATATGATAGAAAACGAGAATGTTAATGACTCAATTTCCAACAAGTAACATATGTTAACGTATAATGTTGCTCTAAACACTTCCCTATTTTGTTCATCTAAACAGTATTTCACCTGTTAGAGAAACAGTTTGGCCCTCAGAGCCTGCCTTCTTTCTGTAACTAGGAACCAGGGTTGGGTTGGCCCACCATAGTAATAGTGGATCCTGCGGTGGGCCCAAACACTGACATAATAATGTACACTTAGGGTCTCATGTTTGAAATTGGGGGCTGGCACCTTTTTTTTTTATATGTGGAGAGGACCAGTACTTGCACCAAAAATAATTGTTTTACTGTAAAAATGTATGCCAACATGTACGCCATTACATAGGCTCAGATTTTGATACGTGCGCCAAAGATATTGCGGAGCAAAGATTTTGCTTTGCTATTATGCCTAAAGATATGATATAAGCCATAATAGATATGGCTTTGCTATGTACGCCACAAGCATTTATGCGTATCGGCACAAAGTCAGTATTTGATGAACCAAAAAACATATGACAGGTTACATACATAATGGTTGCATTCTATCACATCCTCTTTAGTCAGATTAAGAATTTATTTGTTGTTGGTTGGCGACATGTTTTGATATTCTAATCAACGCTCTTAACGGGGCCAGTTTCTAACATGGCTATATTTGTTTGTAGCACGGTAATGTCCCAAGCGTGATTTGGCGCGCCGTACTGAGCTGACAAGTTACAGCTATTGAAAATCAGCTGCTCATGGCAATATCTAAGGGATATTTTGAATTAAACACGTTTACTCTATAGGGAACGAATAAACGTTTTATGGATTCCGGTCCCTACTCCA
>JAODAL010080642.1:0-12174 GCA_025379985.1 Phyllomedusa bahiana | reverse complement strand
AACCTTCACCAGACCATAACACTGCCACCAACAGCTTGTGTTCTTCCAGCAACAGTTGCAGAGTATCTGTTCTCTGATGTTTCTTACCTGACACGCCAATGTCTATCCATTCCATGAAGCAGAAAATGTGACTTATCAGAGAAAACAACCCTTTGCTGATCAGTTCCAAAACAAATGTAAAATTTGAAGTCTCTTCTGCTGATGCAGCTTGGTTAGCAGAGGTGCAGTGACATCCGTCTGCTCCGGGCCCTTACACAGTAGGGTTAGCAGAGGTGCAGTGATATCCGTCTGCTCCGGGGTCCATACACAGTAGGGTTAGCAGAGGTGCAGTGACATCTGTCTGCTCCGGGGGCCCCATTACACGTAGGGTTATCAGAGGTGCAGTGAAAATCCGTCTGCTCAGGGCCCCATACACAGTAGGGTTAGCAGAGGTGCAGTGACATCCGTTGCTCGGCCCCATACACAGTAGGGTTAGTAGAGGTGCAGTGACATCCGTCTGCTCCAGGGCCCCATACACAGTAGGGTTAGCAGAGGTGCAGTGACATCCGTCTGCTCCAGGGCCCCATACACAGTAGGGTTAGCAGAGGAGCAGTGACATCCGTCTGCTCCGGGGCCTCATACACATTAGGGTTAGCAGAGGTGCAGTGACATCCGTCTGATCCAGTGCCCCTTACACAGTAGGGTTAGCAGAGATGCAGTGACATCCGTCTGCTCCGGGGCCCATTACACAGTGGGGGTTAGCAGAGGTGCAGTGACATCCGTCTGCTCCGGGGCCCTATACACAGTAGGGTTAGCAGTGGTGCAGTGATCCATCCGTCTGCCCCGGGGCCCCCATACACAGTAGGGTTAGCAGAGATGCAGTGACATCCGTCTGCTCCGGGGCCCTACACAGTAGGGTTAGCAGGGTGCAGTGACATCGTCTGCTCCGGGGCCCTATACACAGTAGGGTTAGCAGAGGTGCAGTGACTTCCTTCTGCTCCGGGGCTCCATACAAAGTAGGGTTAGCAGAGGTGCAGCGACATCCGTCTGCTCCGGCGCCCCGTACACAGTAGGGTTAGCAGAGGTGCAGTGACATCCGTCTGCTCCGGGGCTCCATACAAAGTAGTGTTAGCGAGGTGCGTGACACCCTTTCTGCTCCGGGGCTCCATACAAAGTAGTGTTAGCAGGGGTTTGCAGTGACATCCGTCTGCTCCGGGGCTCCATACAAAAGTAGGGTTAGCAGAGGTGTAGTGACATCAGTCTGCTCCGGGCCCCCTACACATTTAGGGTTTTAGCAGAGATGCAGTGACATCCGTCTGTCCTGGCCCTTACACAGTAGGGTTAGCAGAGGTGCAGTGACATCCGGGTCTGCTCCGGGGCCCATACACAGTAGGGTTAGCAGAGGTGCAGCGACATCCGTCTGCTCCGGGGCACATACACCGGAGGGTTAGCAGAGGTGCAGGGACATCCGTCGGCTCCGGCGCCCCGTACCCAGTAGGGTTGCAGAGGTGCAGCGACTTTCCGTTTGCTCCGGTTGCCCATACACAGTAGGGTTAACAGAGGTGCAGTGACATCCGTCTGCTCCGGTCCCCCATACACCGTGGGTTAGCGGGAGGTGCAGTGACATCTGTCTGCTCTGGGGCCCCATACACAGTAGGGTTAGCAGAGGTGCAGCGATATCCTTCTGCTCCGGGGCCCATACACTGTAGGGTTAGCAGAGGTGCGGTGACATCCCTCTGCTCTGGGGCCCCATACACAGTAGGGTTAGCAGAGGAGCAGTGACATGCACAGTCTACTCCCTCTGCATAGACTGTGTGGAAAGCAGCTGCTGGACGAACGTCCCCGCATTGATGGCGTGATGACGTCATGCTGCCAGTGTCAGTAAGAAGAGGAAGGCGCTTGGCTGGGGAATGAGGAAAGGTAAGTATTAGTGTATGTACACGGCTTATTTGGGGGCGCATTTCGCCACGTATTTCATGGTGTATTGCGCTTAAAACGCGGGGAAATGCGCCCCTTAATTACGGTAATCTATAGCTCTCATAGTGAACTATGGATTACGCCTCCTCCCCCCACGTGTAGATAAGTGACATGTCAATTACGTGCTGCGAATACGCGCCACGAGTAAGGCATGTCTATGGGGTCAGCGGGCAGCCGACCCCGGCACTGCGGGAACACGCGCATATTAGCGCGAGCTCCTGAAACACACGCTGTATTGCAGCGCGTACTGTACGCGCCGCAATACATCATGTGAACATACCCTTCTTGTTATTATTATTCTTGGTGGTTTATACACCTATCTAACTGAGGGGACCTATATTTACCTGCCTTACTGAGGGGACCTATCTATACCTGCCTTACTGAGGGGACCTATATATACCTATATGCAAAGTGCCGCAGGCGATCTATAATGCACCTAACTTTGGAATGCGCCTGATTAAAAATAAAGCGAACAGGGCTGCGCTAGAAGTCTGGCATCTTTTCAGCCTGAAAACTGCCGCAGCCCTGTTCGCTTTATTTTTATTCAGGCGCATACATACATGTCATCCTAAAAAGAGGGCCCCCAGTAGATATAGGTGGGTAATATAGGCCTCCAATGTATATAGGTGGGTAATACAGCACCCTCGGTACATATAGGTGGGCAATATAGGGCCCCCAGTATATATAGATAGGTAATATAGGGCCCCCAGTGTATATAGGAGGGTAATAAAGGGCCCCCAGTAGATATAGATAGGTAAAAGGGGGCCCCCAGTAGTTATATGTGGGTAATATAGGGCCCCCAGTGTTTATAGGTGGGTAATATAGGGCCCCAAGTAGATATAGGTGGGTAATATAGTGCCCCCAGTGTATATAGGTGGGTAATCTAGGGATCCCAGTAGCTATAGGTGGGTTATATAGGGCCCCCAGTGTATATAGGGGGGTAATATAGGGCCCCCAGTGTATATAGGAGGGCAACATAGGGCCCCAGTAGATATAGGTAGGTAATATAGGTCCCCCACTAGATATAGGAGGGTAATATAGGGTCCCCAGTGAAATAGGTAGGTAATATAGGGCCCTCAGTAGATATAGGTGGGTAATATAGGACCCCAGTAGAGATAGGTGGGTAATATAGGTGGGTAATATAGGGCCCAGTGTTTATAGGTGGGTAATATAGGTGGGTAATATAGGACCCCAGTAGAGATAGGTGGGTAATATAGGTGGGTAATATAGGGCCCAGTGGAGATAGGTGGGTAACATAGGGCCCCCAGTAGAGATAGGTGGTTAATATAGGACCTCATTAGGTATAGGTGGGTAATATAGGGCTCACAGTAGATATAGGTGGGTAATATAGGGCCCCAGTAGCGATAGGTGGGTAATATAGGGCCCCAGTAGACATAGGTGGGTAATAGGGCATATTAAAAATAAAAAATACCAGTACTCACCTTTCCTCGGTTCCCTGCAGCTCCCACTCGGCTCCGTCTTCTTCCCGGCACAGGCGTCATGACGTCATCATGCTGCGCAGGCTGTGGGATGACATACTCACGCTGCCTGTGCCGGACACTCCGGTGGGTCGCTTGTGACCCACCAGAGTTCTCCACTGAGCAGGGAGTGCTCGCTCTCTGCTCCACGGAAGCCCTCAGCTGTATGTGCGTCCAGCGAACGCGCATACAGTTAGAGAGACCGCCGGCCCTCCAGACCCATGGCAGCGGCCTGGAGCCCGGAGAGGTTCAGGGCACTGGCAGTTTTATCGGGGGCTTGTGCCCCGGATAAAACTGCCTGGTGACGCCCCTGCAGATTAGTGTGATGATGTCATCACATTGGTCTGTATAAGTTGAAGCGAGACCAGGCGGGGGCAGTGTACAGGTGGCCGACACAGTAAAAAAATAAGCACCTCTGGTGGGCCCTAGGCACCTCAATCTGACATTGAGCCCCATGAATCATCTCCAGTGATGGGCCTGTCTCTATGTGAGCATTTGTTTGATGTGTTGCGGACATTTACGCTCCAGTCATGTGAATAAGCTCGTTTTTAGCAGCAGCTTTTAGATTTCTGTTCAGATAAATAATAGTCACAGAAGTTTCTGCAGTGAATCTTCCCTGTGTGCATCCGACCTACTTCTCTTTGACCAACGTGAACCCTGTTTAGCTCACTTGTGTTGTCTCGCGGTCGTTGGCTACTTTGGAAAGATGTCACGCTTCACCCGCAATCCATGACGACTGCTTTGTCCCTCTGTTGTAAGTTCTGGAAGCTTCCAAGTCTTTAAGAAGTTGAGCTGAATGATTTGATGGTGCTACGGGCAGAGCAACGAAGTCTCCGAGCTACTTCCTAGCAGACACGGCGTGTACCTCGCACTCGGCACTGTTTTAAAACCAGGGGGAGCGGCCAGAACGTTACCATCATAGTGAATAATAGATGAGCCCGACCTCCGTGGGGGTTTGGGAGGCTTCATAGCACCCGCCGAACAGCTGCCGAAACATCTGAAGACCCTGAAGGGAATCTGAGATTGTTTCTTCAACTTCTCTAACGATCGTCCACTGGCAGCGAAGAAGTGCGGCCAGACACGAATGTGTTATATAAGGCCAGCGCCAGAGGATACATGCATACATTCCACAGTATAAGAGACCATACACTACATATACAGTCATATGAAAAAGTTTGGGCACCCCTATTAATCTTAATCATTTTTAGTTCTAAATATTTGGGTGTTTGCAACAGCCATTTCAATTTGATATATCTAATAACTGATGGACACAGTAATTATTTCCGGATTGAAATGAGGTTTATTGTACTAACACAAAATGTGCAATATTAGTTATTAGATATATCAAATTGAAATGGCTGTTGCAAACACCCAAATATTTAGAACTAAAAATGATTAAGATTAATAGGGGTGCCCAAACTTTTTCATATGACTGTATACCCCTGCATAAGAGACCATGCACTACATATATACCACTGCATAAGAGACCATGCACTACATATGCACCACTGCATGAGAGACCATGCACTACATATGCACCACTGTATGAAACAACACTACATACATACCACTGTATAAGAGACCATACACTACATATACACCACTGCATAAGAGACCATGCACTACATAATTACCACTTTATAAGAGACCATACACTACATAAGTACCACTGCATAAGAGACCATTCACTACATATATACCACTGTATAAGAGACCATACATTACATAAGTACCACTGCATAAGAGACCATGCACTACATAATTACCACTGTATAAGAGACCATACACTACATAAGTACCACTGCATAAGAGACCATACACTACATATATACCACTGTATAAGAGACCATACACTACATATATACCACTGTATAAGAGACCATACATTACATAAGTACCACTGCATAAGAGACCATGCACTACATATATACCACTGCATAAGAGACCATACACTACATATTTACCACTGCATAAAAGACCATACGCTACATATATACCACTATATAAAAGACCATATACTGCATATATACCACTGCATAAGATACCATACACTACATATATAGTATACCACTATATAACAGACCAGACATATATACATATTCCACTGTATAAGACAGCATACACTACATATATACTACTGCATAAGAAAGCATACACAACATATACCACTGCATAAGATAGCAAACACTGCATAAATTTCCCTTGCATAAGAGAGCATACACTACATATATAACCACTATATAACAGACCGACTGTTTACATATTACGCTGTATAAGAAACCATTTCACTATATATACATATATATATATTTATATATTATATATATATATATATATATATATATTATATATATATCACTGTATAAGAGACCATACACTACATATATACCACTGCATAAGAGACCATACACTACATACAGTATATACCCCTGCATAAGAGAGCATACACTACATATATACCACTGCATGAGAGACCATACATTACATATATACCACTGTATAAGAGACTATACCTCTTTTCAGCCCGAGAACTAGCGCAGCCGCGTTCGCTATTCTTTTAATCAGGCGCACTCCAGTATCAGGCGCATTATTGGGCGCCCGCGGCTTCTTGTAATGCGCCTGATTTCGGGGGGCGTGCGGGAGGCGGTGCACTACAATTGTACGAAGCTATAGATTTATAGCTTCAGTATTGCAAATCCTGGCGCATTACTTCTGGAACAGGTAGAGCACTTTAAAAGGGGTTTCCCTGAGCCAGAAGTGTCGCTTTGTAGCTAGAAAACGCTAAATCTATGACCCGCAGGAGAACAGGTTCATAGATTCAGGCGCATTCTACACTACTAATGTGCGCAAAAAAATGGCGTCTGAGCGCCAAAAATCATTCATGTTGCAGTACATGTATACCATGGTATAAGAGAGCATATACTATATATATCCCACTATATTTCAGAGCATACACTGCAAATATAACACTGTATATGACATCACACACTTCATATATACAGTACCACTGTTTATCAGAGGATACACTGCCTATATAACACTGTATAGCAGCTACACATAGCATATATAACACTGTATATCACAGCACACACTTCATATATACCACTGTTTATCAGAGGATACACTGCATATAGAACACTGTATATCACAGCACACACTTCATACATACCACTGTTTATCAGAGGATACACTGCATATATAACACTGTATATCACAGCACACACTTCATACATACCACTGTTTATCAGAGCATACACTGCATATATAACACTGTATAGCAATGCATATATAACACTGTATATTAGCACATACTGTACATAACACATATGACACATATCAGCTGACTGGCATCTGCCTTTAAACATTGTTTCATTTGTTGTTTATCTCGTTTGTTTCATTGTATTTAGAATTAAATTTGAAAATCTGTGAATTTGTGGGTTTTACAGAGCGCAAGAAATCCATGTTTCTTTGTAGAAGTCAATGGAGTAATGGACGTCGTACTTGTGACTTCCACCCTCTTTAGGAGATTATAGATCCAGGGTTTTCCTGAAATATTCGGTGCATGCGCGGGTCACAGATGTGTTATAATGTGAATGCACCCAAAGGGTTTTGCCGTTAAAAAAAAAAATCGAAATGACCAAAGGAACAAATTTCAAATTTCTATAGACTTTGATATTTTGTGGGCAGTCATTTGTCTGTGTTTAGCTGAACCCCTTTTTATTTTCGTTCACACAGTGCAAACTTTTGCAGTGAAAAAACTGCGATTACATTTTTTTAGTTGCTATTTTATGAATTTTATAGGAAGTTCATTTTCGGGACCCATCATGGAGCCCACCCCTACTGGGACGTGTGACTGCATAACTGGCATGATCTTGATTTTGGCTTCTTTTTGCTTTAGTCTTTTTCTCATAAGTTTAGATAGAGGAAGGGAGACTTGGGGGTCCTAACTTTGTTGTTTGGGGTCCAAAAATTTACTGACAGTAGTCCTACATTGTGGCCTTTCGCGCTGTCCCGTGAAAATTTATGGAAACCATTACAAAACCGGGTGGTGGCTCAGTATTTGCACGGCAAAAGGTGGTAAAATGTTAGAAAATGCAGATTTGTTCATGGTGCAGATGCGTATGTTGGGTTCAGTGGTCAGCATGATCATTTTGTTTTCATGGTCAGCATGATCGTTGTTGGTTTCATGGCGCAGATGGATTTTGGTTTTCAGGGGCAGCTATGGTAGTGGTTAAAAGGGGGCAGCTTTGATGCAGTATTTTGGTTCGTTTTGCAGAGCAGTAGGTGCTTTTGGGGTTTAAAAACAGTGCAGCATGGGGGGGTAGTGGTTAGCATGTTGTTGGGGGTTTGAGTTCAAATACCATGGCTATTGCAAGAAGTTCAAAATTTTCCCCCTGGTTAAACCCCAAAAAATTTCGGTAAGTTAATTGTTTTACTGTGAGCCCCAGTGGGGACTGTAACCAATGTGAATAATACTATTTGTAAGCGTGAGGTATAAAAATGGTGCTATAAAAAGAATATATCAATATCTTCAAAAAAATGAAAACACCTTCAATGTTGTAAATTGTATTTATGGCCCCCGTTACAGGCTTATTTTTTTCCGCAGATGGGCCTACCCCGCGCCCGGGGTTTGGTGCAGTATGGGCCA
This sequence comes from Phyllomedusa bahiana, assembly GCA_025379985.1. NCBI lineage: Eukaryota > Metazoa > Chordata > Amphibia > Anura > Hylidae > Phyllomedusa > Phyllomedusa bahiana. Next base: position 4,092 of record JAODAL010080642.1, on the reverse strand, counting down.
ACCGTTGTATACGGAAAACCAGCCTCAAAAGAAAAGGGATTTTTTGGGCCCCCCTGGGAACCGCCCGGGGGGGAAAAAGTGACATGAATTTTCCGGCGCAAAACGGCCGATTTTTAAATGCAATCTATGGGGCCGGGGGGGGGCCCCGAGCGCTGGCCCCGGCCCCCCCTTATTCAGGGATTTTAACGGGAAGGCTTCCAAATCGGGCGGGGAATAAAAGCCGTGTGAACACCCTTTTCCCAAAAGGGACAAACATGAGGGGCAGTGCCCCGGGTTGATCAAGGGAAGAACTCACAGCATAAATTGTCTAGGGGGGACAAAAGTGAGGAACCCAAAGAGCCCAAAAAAAGTGGGGGAACCCCTAAGTGATAAAATGTAAAGTAGTCAGTGCCCGACTTGTACCCACGGGGAAGGAATCACAGCATAAAATGTTTTGGGGGACAAAAGGGGAGGCCCACCCCAAAGTGAAAAAAAAAAGTAGGGACACCCCTAAGTGATACAATGTAAAGTAGTCAGTGCCCACCTTGGGGGTATCATGGGGGAAAAATTTCACGGGCATAAATTTTTAAAGGGGACAAAGGGAGGGCCCACCCCTAAGTGCCCCACAAAAGTGAGGAAAACCCCTAAAGTGATAAAATTGAAAAGTAGTCATTTGCCCGACTTGTATCATAGGGAAGAACTCACAGCATAAATTGTTATGGGGACAAAAAGGGGAGGACCCCCCTAAGTGCACAAAAAGTGAGGACACCCCAAAGTGATAAAATGTAAATTTGTTAGTGCCGGCTTGTTTAAACGGGGAAGAAATCACAGCATCAATGTCTATGGGGGCAAAATGAGGACCCCCGGGAAGGGACCAAAAAAAGTGAGGACACCCCTAAGTGTTTTACAAATGAAAAAGTAAAGGGAAACACTGATATTTTTAAAATTGTACCCTTTAGGGTTTTCCTCATTTTGCCCCCCTTAGCCCATTGATGCTGTGATTTTTTTACCTGTGTACAAGGTCCCAGGGGATACTTTACATTTTTTTCAAAGGTTTCCTTCAGTTTTTTTCCCGGGTTAAAAGATGGGGAATTACAATTTTTCCCAAAAATGGAAAAGGGGGTGCCCAGGGCCCTTTGTGGTTGCTGTATTTTAATATGAGGGGTTTTCCTGATTTCCCTGGGGATAAATCTTTATAATTTTGGGGGGGTGAAATAAATTCTTGGGAGTTTGCTGTTTATAATGTGGGGGTGCCCTTTCTTCGGGGAAAGTTTACGGGTATAAAAATTTTGAGGGGTGTACTAAATTCTGTGAGATGCGGGATATAATTTAAGGGGTTTTTCCTTTTGCTTTGGGAGTTGCTGTATATATGTGAGGGTTTGAAATGACTTCTAGGGGGGATTTTAAATTGTGGGGGGGGCCCTGTTTCTGGGGGGATGTGTATATAAGGGTGGGGGGTTTTGTACTGACCTTTGGGAGGCTGTTGTATTAATTTGTGAGGGTGCCCCTGATTTGGGGGAGATGTTTGTTTATAAGGGGTGGTGTCCTGATTCTGGGAGGGGTGTATATAATTAAAGGGGTGTCCTAAATTCTGGGGATGCTGAAATATAATGTGGGGGTTTTGTATGACATTCGAGGGAGGGCTTTTAATAATGTGAGGGGTTTTCCGGGCTTCTGGGGTTTGGTTTTTTAAAATGTGGGGGGGTGCCCTAAACCCCGGGGGAGATGTTTGTAAATAATGGGCGGAGTTTCCGGGACTTTGTGAGTGCTGTATTTAAGGGGTGAGGGGTGCCCTGACTCTGGGAGTGCTGTATATAATGGGAGGGGTGTCCTGACTTCTGGGAGATGCTTTATATAATGTGAGTGGGTGTGCCTGACTTTGGGGATGCTGTTTTTAAAACCCAAAAGGGGGGTGTCCTGCTTTGGGAGAGGGCGTATATAATGTGGGGGGGTGTCCTGACTTCGGGAGAGATGCTGTTTAAAATGTGAGGGGTTTTCCGGGAATTCTGAGAGATGCTGTATATAATGGGGGGGTTTGTCCGGGACTTTTGGGGGGACACTGTTTTTTAAAATTGTGGGGGGGTTGCCCCGGGAATTCTGTGAGTACTGTTTTTAATTTGAGGGATTTTTATGACTTCTGAGAGGCTTTTTTATAATTGGGGGGGTCCTGATTCTGGGAGTTTACGGGTTAAAATTAATGGGAGGAGTGTCCTGACTTCTTGGGAGTGCTGTATGGTAATGTGAGAGGGATGTTGTTGTCTGCTTCAGTGAGTTTGTCGCATGTTATATATTTAATAACGGGTGCTAACTGACTTATGTGAGATGCATGTTATATAATTGTGAGGATCCGTGCTAATGACTTCTGATGAGTTGACTGTATTATAATGTGAGGGTGTCCTGACTTCTGGGAGATGGGTAAATAAACATGTGAGGGGTGTACTGACTTTCAGGGAGTTGCTGTATTATAAACATAGACGGGGTGTATCGGAATTTCTGAAAAGATGTTGGGATATAATGTGAGGGGTGCACTGACTTCTGGGGGATCCTGTAGGTGTGGGTCTCAGTGCCCTTGTTTTGTGTAATGCAGGGGTATTAATGGACACACCCTATATATGTACAAGATTCCGTAAAGAGTTCGCAAAATAATAATGGTGTCAGGTGTTGTTGATTGTTCCTCTTTGTAATCCGTATGTATTTTTCCGTTTTTCGCCTCCCCCCGCACATGCAGGATGTCGTAGGTTGGGGTAGCATTACACGCTGTATAGAGCAATATAGGGTGACGCACTGTATCCTGGATTGACACTGATGACTTGACAGATTTCTACTTTAAAAAATTTCACAAGTTCCCACAGAGGGTTTTTGGAATTTTCCTTCCCCTTCGGGGTTTTAAATGGGGTTTGAAGAATTGATACGGGTTTTTTCCAAAAATTTGACAAATAGAAAATTTTTTCATGACCCTTTTTTAATACGGAAAGGAATTGTTTATAAAAAAATTTCAAGGGGTTTCATGAGATGAAAAACAACCTGGGGGCCCTTTTTAAATAACGGCCAGAGTTAAATTGCTAAAAATTTACTCCCGATATAATGAAAAAAAAAAAAAAACAAAAAGCCCGTCACTAATAAGAAAACGAAATTTATCATATTAAAAGGTTTTAAAAGGGCCCCGGCCCCGTGAGCAGAGGTGAGGAAAAGAAAAAAACCGACCCCAACAAAAAACCCAAAGAAAACCCAAAAAAAACTTTGTCCCCCCATGATAAAGATCCCTGAGCCCAATGAAATAAAATGTGCACAAAGGGCCCCGGGGGACAGGGAAACAAAGTATCCCCCAAAAAAGGGTATTTATAACAAATAAGTGTCCTCTCTTAATAGGGAAGAACAAAGAGAAAAAGAAGAAGGAGAAGAAGGAGAAGGAAAGGGGAAAAGCCCAGGGAAAATTAAAGGGAGAAAAAAAAGAAGAAGAAAAAAAGAAAAGAAGAAAAAAAACCCCGGGACGAAGGAAAAGGGAAGAAGAAGAAACTAGGGATTTCTATTTAATAAAAACCCTTGAAAAAAATTTTTTTAAAAAACCCAAATTACCCACTTTTATTTTTTCCCCAAACCGGTTCTAAGGGCCCTTTACAAAGTATTTGAATCGGGCCCCCCTAAAACCCCCATTGCATAAAGGTGACCCAACAAATTTCCTGCTCCGGGGGGCCCCCCTTGAAATACATTGAAATTTAGGGGTTTGTCCTACAAAAATACTAAAACCTTCCGGGGCTAAAATTTTAATTGCGAAAAGGGGTTGCCCAACCCCCCCAAAGTACTGACTCCGGGGGCTGTAAAATTACAGAAAAGAGGTGTCCTCCCAAATTTCCCGAGCCCGGGGGCCCCTGAAAACATTCCCAAAATGAGGTTTCCTACAAATTACTGACCCCAGGGACTGAATACATTGCAGATGAGGTGCCTAAAAAAGAAATTGACCCCGGGCAAAATACATTGCAGATAGGGGGTTCCTACAAATTACGACTCCGGGGCTGAATACATTGCAGATAGAGGTGTCCTAAAAAAGAAACTGACTCCGGGGCTAAATACATTGCAGATAGAGGTGTCCTACAAAGTATGACCCCGGGGCTG
>JAODAL010080641.1:0-12174 GCA_025379985.1 Phyllomedusa bahiana | reverse complement strand
ACTGCTGTAGGGTTAGATGGTAATTACACATGTTGTAACTTAACTGTTCCCCTTACCTGCCACATTGGTGTTCATACCATTATGACTAGCTCTGTGGCGTGTAAAACATGTCCAAACTCCCTTTTGGGAGCTGATGTTTTAACTGCACTGAACAATAACATTGATGGCACTGTCTCTTTAAAACTTGCTGCAGATAATGATGAAGATGTTGCATACTGGCTGTGCTTGACTACGTAAAGAGCTTGGATATTCTTCCTTTAACCCCAAGTCAAGAACTCATGCTGCAGCAGGTACCCTCCTATTTGTGGGCCACATTCAAGACAGACATTGGGCTTCTTTCAGTACCCTCTGCTGAAGTCCATTTAAAACCCAGTTGTACTCCGTTATGTTTGAGACAGTACCCTTTGACTGCAGCACAAAATGACAGCATTGTACAGCAGATCTCTGTTCTTCTGGAAGAGCAGAGATCTTCCTAAGTACACGCCCCCCTTCAGACTCTACTGCATGGAGCTTGCAGACTGCGCTAATGCAGTCCTGACTCGAACAGAGACAGGTGACCTATTACTCAGCCAGACTTGACCCTGTGGCCACAAGTTCCCCTTCTTGTGTACGAGCAGTGTCCACAGTAACACTAATGCTTGACAAAAGCCCAGAGGCATTGCTAGGGTCCCAAAACAGCCTTGGCCTTTTGTGTAAAAGGGGTTTTGCCAAGAAATTATTTCCTCACCTAACAGGCTGATACTCCCCTCTTGAGCCTTGAAAAAAAGGGGTGTTGTGTTCCTGTGTTTAAAAAAAAACAAAAAAACAAGTACCTCCTCTGTGATGTTATCGCCCCACCTCCCATGCACGTTCCTGATACTCAGTCTCTGTAGTTGAGCAAACATTGTTTGGCTAATCCACAGGGGATACCTGTATTGTGCACAAGCTATACCAGCTTTGTTTTCTCCCTCTTATCTGCTCAGGACTAAAGATAAACTCTGAGCAGGCAGTGTTTAGGAACTGCTGCAGGGGAGGAGGGAGGAAGGCTGAGCAGGGAGAGTCTGCAGGTTTACTCAGATAATTACATTACAACCAGCAGATTCTCTATACAGTAGACACAGCCTCTGACACAGAAACAAAGCTAGTGTAGATGCCCAGTAACACTGCTTTTTTCTCTCCCTCCCTTCAAAGCTCATTCCTGTGTCCTGCCATCAGATAAGAAGTGCAAACAATGCAAGCCTGGCCTGGAGCTTGCCAGATCAGATATATATAATTAGGTAATATATGGCTCCCAGTATAGCCAGGCAGGTGATATATGGCCCCCAGTATAGCCAGGCAGGTGATAGGGCATATTAAAAATAAAAAATATCAGTACTCACCGTTCCGCGCTCCCAGGAGCTCCTGCTGGACTCCGTCTTCTTCCCGGCACAGGTTGTATAAGGTCATTACGGCACACAGGCAGCGTGATGACGTACTCGCGCTGCCTGTGCCGGACATTCCAGTGCAAGCCAAAGCAGTTTGCGGAGCAGGGAGCGCCCGCTCTCAGCTCCATGGAAGCCATCAGCTGTATGTGTGTCCGGCAGACTCACATACAGCTGAAGAGACTGTTGGCGCTCCAGGCCCACAGCAGAGGCCGGGAGCCTGGCGAGGTCTGGGGCACCAGCAGTTTTATCTGGGGCTTGAGCCCCGGATAAAACTACTTAGCGATGCCCCTGACAAAGCCTCTGAAATCATTCTGGATTACCCTGTTACCATCTACATTCCTCATGAAAGTCAGGGAATCCTTTCTCAAGTACAACCCAAAGTTCTATCCATGGCCCCCCAGTCGTGGCTGCAATGTGCCCTCCTCATGTCACCAAATGTCACTTTTCAACACTGTACAACTTTGAATCCTGCCACTCTTTTGTCTGCAGATTCAAAGGGAGGGAAGGATGAGGGAAGTAGTGAGGAGGGAGGGGACGAGACAAGCTTAGATGCAAACTATTTGGAACAACACTGATGTAAATTTTGATCATGATTGTGTCTCCCCGATGGAACAGGAAACATCAGGTTTTCAACATGTTATAGAAGTCCCTTTGGCTAACCCTAACTGTGAGTTTTTCACACATGCTTCACAAAACCTTGGAGAGGATGGCGGATATCATACTGGATATGCAATTGTCACCCAACACGAGGTAATAAAAGCAGAGTCACTTCCCCCTCATGCATCGGAGCATGAAGCGGAACTGATGGCTCTTGCTGAGGCATTTAGACCAGCAGAAGGTAAAATGGTAACTGTCTATACAGACAGGTATGCTTTCGGGGTAGCCCATGATTATGGTCCTATCTGGAGGACTCGAAGTTTCCTTACTTCCACAGATAAAGCCATTAAAAATGGTGAAGCTATAAACCAACTGATGTAAGCCCTGCTGCTCCCCTCCAAAGCTGCAATCATTAAAGTCAAAGTAGGTTTATCAGTTGAGGTGGGTGGGGCCAGCCTCAGGTGGGCGGGGTTTTAAATGACTCTTTGACTCTTTTCTGGCTGAAAACTGCAGGTTTGAACACTAAATACTCGAAAACTACAGCATCTTCCAGAATGAGGGAGACAGCGCTGGAAACAGCAGGTCTGTCACTAGCTTGTGCTGTCCTTACACTCTGCCTTTTTGGGACTTATCTCCTGAAGTTTATGGGGTATGTGGATGGGAGGTGTATTTAAGGAGGTCCTTACTCATTTGGGAGACGCTCCATCGTGGCGTCAATTAACTGTATTCATCTGAGAGATTGACTCCCCTGATGAACCTAAGTTGGGGAAACGCGTCGGGAGACTATTTTATCTTGATCTCTCTTTTGTTTTGGGAGACTATATATCTTGATCTCTCTTTTTGCTTAATACCTGTTGGCCCCCTGTCTAGGATATATTGGGGTTGCCTAGGGTGAGAATCGGTATTTGGGGCCGCCCTTATCGGGGCGATGACTCCATAAGGTAATCGTAGGGCTAAAAGGGTGTTTGTGGGGTTAGTGTACTTTTTTGGATTTCGGGGCCTGATGAATCAAAGGTGAAATATTGGATCTTCTAGGAAGACATCAACATTAGATTGGTGGAGGTACCCGCATTAGAAGTTAAGTATACTCCCTTTTGATGTGTATAGAGTGTTTTTGTATCTTGTTTAAATTAAGGGATTAGTAGTTATATTGAGGTTTTAACGAATCGAAATAAAGATTTAGTATTTTATGTTTGGGGTATAATTTTTCTGTGATTGGTTTTTACACCCTGACGAAGATATTAGTTTGCTGTAAAGTATTTTGGTAAATATATATTTCTGCTATGGCAAGTTTTCTTACTGGGCCAGTGAAATTTGATCAATGGGCAGTTGAAGCAAGGAAAGTGTTTTCGGATTGTGAGACAGACCTAGACAACAGTAAGACCTTAAGTATCGGTATAGCATTTAGGAACTTATCCACGGCTTATAAAAAGAACATTAAGTCGTGGTGGGAGGTGCTAACTTTAGAAAGCTATATTAAAGCAAACATTGTACCTAAGGGTCTGTGACTAACCATTAAACCGGCAAGTAGATCCTGTACACCATCTTTGTTGGATAGGTGGGAAAAAGAATTGACAGAGAGTTCTGTGAGGTTAATGCAGTTGTTGCTTGAAGAAGAAAAATTGGTTTTTGAATCCTCTGCTAAGGATCTAAAGCAGTGTTTCTCAACTTCAGTCCTCAGGACCCACCAACAGGTCATGTTTTCAGGATCTCCCACAGAATGCACTGACACTAATTATATCACCTGTGCAGCATAATTAAATCACCTGTGAAATGCTAAGGAAATCCAGAAAACATGACCTGTTGGTGGGTCTTGAGGACTGGAGTTGAGAAACACTGATCTAAAGGATCTTATAGATCAGACTCTTAAATTCAAGAGTGAAACAGATTTTGCTAGACGAGAGCTTTTGTTACAAAACTCAATTGAGAAATATCAGAGTTTTATTAAGCAACATAAGCATCGGCAATATATACGTGATCTCATTGAATTTAAAGAGAAAAAAGCGTACCAATTTTTGAGTGAGAAAAATACCAGAGAGACAGATGTCTCCTCTTCTGAACCTGAATCCTCGGACTCGGAATGTAGATATAGAGGTGGAGCAGGGTCAAGCTCGGGTCGGAGGAGAGGGGGACGTGGTAGGCAAGGTAGAGGAAAATGGCGCTCACAAAGATCCAGACCTTTTGGTTCTTCTGGATCATTGTCATCTCCTTCTTTTTTAGAGCAGGGGAATATGTACACCTTGAGGGAGCGTCAGCAACAACTGAAAACATAACTAAAGATGAGAATACTATAATCAATCTAACTGATCGGGTATTAGGAGAGAAAGAAAAAAAGATTTTGTCACGTGGCCTGTCATTTGTTCCTACAACTAGGTTTGATCCCTTTGAGTGGGTAAAAGATATAAATCTGTTCATACGGAAGTTAAAATGGCACAAGTTTTTCAAGTCAAAAGATAGGTATGAGGCGGACATATTGGGGGTATCAGAGGAAGATATGGGTGGAGTGAGAATACTCTCCGGATTACTAGAAGAGAATATTCATCGTGGTCCCTCTACTAGTCTTGCACCCAAAAGTGTGAGGATGCCCCCTAGCATGGACTGCCCTGAATTGGACATCATTTTGAGAATGGTCATGAGAGAACTTGATAATATGGCTAAAACTAGATCTGATATAGGGAGAAACTATACACACTCCGAAATGGAGTCATTATTGAAGTTGGAAAAGGATCAATCTATTATTGTGAAACCATCTGATAAAGGTGGAAGTATCGTGATCCTTACGCATGACCAATACACAAAGATGTGCTATAATCTTTTAAATGACAAGGAATGCTATTTGGTCCTACGTAAGGATCCCACAGCATCCTTTAAAATTGAACTTGATGCCATTGTAATTGACGCCTTAGATAAACATTGGATGCTGGGATAGTGCCAATTCAGTATGGGACATGCGCAATGGCGATATCGGCATGCCGGGTGAGAGGATGAGTGTATTGGAGGTATGAGACATTATGTTAATAAGGTGGGTGGTCTGCCGGCTTGTTTTGATCAATGGGAGGTGTATTTAAGGAGGTCCTTACTCATTTGGGGGACGCTCCTTCATCGTGGCGTGAATTATCTGTATTCATCTGAGAGATTGACTCCCCTGATGAACCTAAGTTGGGGAAACGCGTCGGGAGACTATATATCTTGATCTCTCTTTTGTTTTGGGAGACTATATATCTTGATCTCTCTTTTTGCTTTATACCTGTTGGCCCTGATATAGGATATACTGGGGTTGCCTAGGGTGAGAATCGGTATTTGGGGCCGCCCTTATCGGGGCGATGACTCCATAAGGTAACCTTAGGGCTAATAGGGTGTTTGTGGGGTTAGTGTACTTTTTTGTATTTCGGGGCCTGATGAATCAAAGGTGAAATATTGGATCTTCTAGGACGACATCAACATTAGATTGGTGGAGGTACCCGCATTAGAAGTTAAGTATACTCCCTTTTGATGTGTATAAAGTGTTTTTGTATCTTGTTTAAATCAAGGGATTAGTAGTTATATTGAGGTTTTAACGAATAGAAATAAAGATTTAGTATTTTATGTTTGGGGTATAATTTTTCTGTGATTGGTATGTGGATGCAGGCCCTGACGTGGTTACCTGTAGGTGTTAGTGGGTCCGGTTGACCCCAGCTACATTTATCATATCTGCTGATCCTGTAGACCCACTCAAGTTTCCAGAACACATTTTACATGAGGGAGCTGCAGACAACAAACAAAGACCGAATGGTAGGCCACATCTGGTTCAGATGAGTGTAAGCAACAAAATAGTCAGCAACTTGTTTTTATATCCTATGGTCATGCAAACGTGAAAATAGAGACAGTTGGTGGAGTGACACCTTTTCCTTCCTTAACCTAGTGAACTTGTTTAGAGGGTTAAGTGGATGGCTTATGGGAATAATGCAAGGTGTGCTGCAAGTTTTTATGATATTGCTTTTAGTATATGTGATGATTAAGGTCACTTTCTTTTGTTTTTCAAAGGCATGCAAAAGATTAAAGAAACATGGGCAACGTGAACCTGCTTTGAAACTACGAAGAGCAAAGGAGAGCAGACCTGGGTCAAGATAGTTGTGTTTCCAGGGCTTGCCATAGCATAGGTCAGGGACTGTCAACCAGTTGTCAAACAATTACCTAGACTGTTGGGCAAGTTAGGTAGGGAAAGAAAACACCTATTTGGATTTAGAGTAGGCTCGCCTGTATCACAAAAGGAGGGAACTGATAGGTAGCAGAGAAATGTCAGCTCTCCTGTTTTGAGCAATACTTCCGCCATTTTATGCTTGCTTCAGCTATAATTGTCAGCATATAACTTACTACAGTTTTCACACAGTCCGAAGAACAATCTTCTGTTTTTTTGCAAGCTTCGAGCTCATGGTCCGATAAGAAGAGATACTTTCCTAGTCTTATGCTAAAAGGATGGATACAAATATGTGTTGAAGAACAATGGTTGTTTGAAGGATTTGACTGCAAAGGGGGGCTATAGGGAAATTTGCTTAAATCTGTATGTCTGGATTGCTAATAAACAGACTATCTGATCACAGCTCTGAGTCCTGTTGTCATTTTACTCTATATCCGGATATAGGAAAATAACATTTTTAATTTGGAAATACCATAGCATTATCATAAAGGGCAGTTGGCCCAATCATTTTCATACCCATAGTACTTGAGTGTATGAAGTAACTCATCTGGTAGGATACTCAGCATTGAGATCAACATTGATCCTGGTCAAGTATCCAACAATTTTGACAGTGAAACACCATATCATCATTTCCTCCTCCACTGAACTTGACAGTTCCTTCAATTTCTCGATCCATTAGAACCATTCTTCCAAAGCCATTTGCACCAATTAGAGCTCTGTCTATTGACTTTCATCTCATCGCTCCATATCACCCATATCCAATCTTTCAGTTTTTGTACTTTTCACAGTGAACTTACAGCATCACCATGACACTCCTGGAACTTCAGTGTTTTCTAATGGGGAAAAATATTTGTAATTTTGTTTGCAAATTTCTTGCTGTTGAACTTTACCCATTTTAACAACTGTTACTGTTATTGTATCAGAGATGCCCTAATCTGTCCCTGGCTTACCCTGCCTAAGTAGAGAAACCTTTTCCTGGTCAAAACCTGGCCAAAACAGGGATTGGGCAGATAGATGACAAACAGAGCACAGATGCTACAGCAAACAATAGATGGACAATGTCAGAAGGGCAGAGGTCAAACTTGGAGAGTGCACAATACTGAATCAGGTGAAAACAGGTGCGTTACCGAGATAAAACCCAAAATACTAGAGTAGAAAATTTCCCAAAATAGTAATCCAAAAAGAAATAATCCATGACAAGAAATCTGGGCAGTCATTAGCCAAAGGGGTTTTACATACCACACCCCAGCCAGGAAATGTCCCAGGCACTGACAAAAAACCCGGGCCCTAAAAACTGCAAAAAAGATAGAACTTAAGGGTCCCTGTCAATGGGCAAACCCCACCCTTGTGAGGACAGCACAAGCTGTGACAGACATGCTTTTTTCCAGCGCTGTGTCCCTTATTTTATAAGATCTGTAGTTTTAGACATTTACCCCCAAATATTATTAAAAGAAGGTGTTAAACCCCACCCCAAAGCTAGGCCCCCCCACCTGAAGTTATTCAATATTCTCCCTATTAAAAGTATTAGGTTTTATCAGTTGTGAGGGGGGTGGGGCTAGCCTAGGTGGGCGGGGTAAAAAAATGACTTTTTCATGATTTTTTGGCTGAAAACTGTGTTTGAGCATTAAAAAATCCAAAAAACTAGAGCATCTTTCGAAAAAGGGGCACACGCTGGAAATAGCAGGTCTACACTATTTTGCTGTCCTCCCCCCCCCCCCCAAGGGGGGGCATAATCTATGGCAGGTTTTCTTTTTAAAAGGGCAGTAGACATGGTAACATTGTATATGACTTTAGAATTCTAGGGGAAAAGCATTTGAGGGAACATTTTAAAATATTTAAATTTAGTTATAAAAGGTCATTCTTGATTACAGTTAGTGTGTAGGAAGTCCACTGTAAATGCACCATACCTTGATCAATTGAAATACAGTATACAAATAATAAATGACACGACTCAGTTAGTTACTGTAGATACAATTTATGGAAACCCCAAAAATGGGGAATTAGAAATGTGATATGCAAAATAGGAGTACTCTAATGCCTAAACAACAAACAGCTGAAGTTGGTAGAATACAACCTGAGAGCCCTGCTAAGAATTATCTACTGTGCTTGAAATAGAAGGTGACATTGTGCAGTATATATAAAGCCACCAGTAAGAGATCAGTATAAAGTACAAATGACTAATAAAATCTACACAGATGGACAAAAAAAACTGTCGAAAAAAAACCAAAAATTTCTTTTAACTGTTTTTTGTCCCAAAAAGGTGAGTTTCGACGGGTTTTTTGGTGGTTTTATTTTTTTTAAACAGACATAAATACCCGTAAAAAAAATATCTTAGGAAAAAAGAGTGTCTATTTATTAGCCCCATTACAATTTTTGCCAGGCAAATTAAACTCTTTTTGATTTAATGTTTAATTTTAGGATTTTTTTTCCCCCTTTAATTTTTGGGTGAATAAGGGCCTTTTCCCGGCCGGACAAATACCGTTGGTTTGCGGGCCCTATTGTCCTGTTTTTGGGCCTCCCCCGGGGGGGGGGGGGCTTTTCTCCGCGAGGGGCAAGAAGAGCCCTCCCCTTCACATTGGTTGCACAGATTCCTCCGGAAAAGACAAAGATTGTGGTAGAAATTTTTGGGCCCGGCCCCGGGGGGAAAAAACCCCCGGAGGAAAACCCCTGCTGGGGACTGCTGCAGGGTTTTTTTCTAAGCCCCCTGTGCACATTTTTGGACGGTTTTTCGGGTGGTTGAAAAACCGCAAACCCGGCTGAAAAACGGCCAAAAAACCCGTGCCGGGGGGGCATGCCCTTTAAGGTTTCAATATGCTTATATAATTATTAGTGAAATAAGGGGGAAAATTTGTAATTATTTTGTGGGTTATTTTAATGTAAAAAATAATAAAGATTAATTATTAGTTTAACACTGATGAAGAAAGTTTAAGTTTGCCCATGGAAAAAATAGAAATGTGATTACGTTTTCAGTTTTTTGGCATATTTTTTGGACTGTTTTTAATTATCAAAAATTTTTACAAGACCTGGGCAGTTTACGTAAAACTCAAAAACCCACCAAAAAAATGCTGAAAAACCATCCGGGTTTTTCATAGGTCAAAAAGATGCAAATTTTCAAAAAAGAGCAAAAAAGGTTCTTGGAGATACAGAAGTTTTTACTATTTAAATCTATGGACCGTTTTTGTGTGCTGTGTAGACATACTAATTGGGATAAAGATACTGTTTTGGGGGGGTAAAGACATAAAATTTTTCTTTGTAAATTTAAAAAATTTTTAGTAGAGACATACTAAACAGAGAGGGCCCCATTATGGGGGTTTTCCCCCAAAAATTTCATCCCGGACGAAGGGCTTGGGGTTTTTTTCTCTTGCTGGTCTTTCCATGGGCCTTTACCAATTCTTTATCCCCTTGTTTGCTTTCATTGATTTATTTGTACAAGGGTCTGCACAACTTTGCCTAAAAGAAAAGGGGGGCCCTCTTTATTTTGTTTTGATAAAAAAGGGAAAATTTTTTTTGGGTTTACCTTGCACTGATTGCAGGGGCCATTCCTAGGTTTAAAAATGAATCCGAGCAGGTGAAGAAAAATTTTTTCCCTCCCCCATTCCTTTTTCAGTTGCCCACACTGTAACAATTGCCACCATTAAACGGTGCCTGAAAATATAAAAGCTATAACACTTTCCGTATAAAACTGCTAAATAAAAATTCATACATTACCAATAAACATTTTCAATCAATGAATTTCATAAATAAAACCGTTTCACAGGGTCTCAGACTGTTATTACCCCATACGTTGACCCAGTTGTCACAGATCTGCAATGTATATTTCAACCCATACAGTGGGGTTGTAAGTTTAACAGGCCTGCACACAATTTAGTGATTCAGTAAAGTTTTTCATTTTATCATCACAGGAGGACATTTGGATGATTGTTGTTTTTTTATGGGGTGAAAAATTGTTTTTTTTCTTTCCCCCTTTTTTTTCTCCATCCAGCCAGGGACACCCAGGGAAACGAAATTCTCCCCCCCGGGCCATGACTCTTCATGTAGAATTTACCAAACAAACATTTAAAATTTTTAAATTTTTTCCAGCACCCCCTCCCAATTTAAAAACTTGTGCAAATCCCATCTAAAACGTTAATTTGGTTTATATGCCCCCCCTTTTTATCTTAACAGTAAAGACCCCAAACGGGTTTGGGGGCTTCCCCATTTTTACCAAGTTTTTTAGTCTTTTTTTTATATCCATAAGGACAGTTTTAAAGCCTAAACTAGTGTGATATTTATAAAATTATATATATAATAATTTTATTATATATTATATATATATAAAAATTATATATATATATTTTAAAATTTTAAAATAATTTTTGTAGGTACACCCCCAAACTAGGTAAGGTTATAGGTAAACAACCTTTTAGGTTGGTAATCCTCAATTAGGTAGGTGTATAGAACTCCCATTAGGTAGATAGATTTATAGGTCCCCCAATGCATAGGTATCTAGGTCCCCTATTAAGTAGTTACATATTTGTATAGTCAACCCAATAAGTAGGGGATAAGGTCTTTAGTATTTAGTTTTAAAAGGTCCCCTGTAGGTAGGTGGGTAGTTACGTAGGGCCCCAATTGGTAGTAGAGGTAAAAAGGCCCTTCAGTAGGTATGTATATAAGCCCATGTAGGTGTTTAGGTATATAAGTCTCCTTTAGGTATATTACGGGCCTTGTAATAATAATATGCCCCTGAGGAAGGGGTAATGCCTTTTGTAGATATCCCCCTGTATGTGATTATCCCCCCCCTGTAGCAATGCCTCTTAGGTAGGAGATAAACCAACCCCTGGACGTAGGTAGATATGCTTTCCCTGTAGGTAAGGCCCTGTGGTATGTAATACAGCCCCCTTTTGGGGTAATAAAACCCCTGTAAAATTTATAGCCCCAAGGAAAAAAATGGGGCCCCTGTAGAGGTAGATACCTCCATTAGCTAGATATATGCCACCTTAGAAAATAGCCCCCTTGGGAAGATATAGGCGGGTTTTTAAAGCAAAAAAAAATTAAAAAGGTACTCAACTCTCCATGTTTCTCCACGCGGTGCCTCCAGATAAGAGTGTGATTTGTCACCCACTTAAAAGGGGAAATTGCTTTGGTTCCTGGGTTAGAAGCTATTCCACCCCTAGGAGACCCAGTTAAAGGGGGAGATAAAAGCCTTGGATCACACCCCCTGCAATGCGATTTGTATAAAGTCCAGGGAAAAAGATGAAAATGGGGATATCAAGTCTTTGGAAGTTCTAAAAAAACTTGTGGGTCTTTCCCCCAAAAGAAAGTCAGGATTTTTAAAAAAAACCCTAAAATTTTTTTAGTGAAAAATTGATCAAATCCCCTTTTTTTTTTATCATTCCCTGCAATATAATGCTAACCGCATGGCTGTTTTAAAGTGAATAGTAACCACGTATGTTGTATATATAAAAATTTATATATATACTATTTATATATATATATAAATATATTTTAAACTAGATTTTTTCAAAAGAAATTTGTACGGGCCACATAAAAGGGTTTGGTAAATAAATGAGAATGTTGGACTGGGGAAAATGTGTGCAAGGGGTAAGTAAATGGCTCACTGTATTGGGCCCTATCCCCTTTAACTTTTTCATTAATGATCTTTCACAGGGAAACACAGTAGAATACGTCTTTGCAGACGATACTAATCTCTGTAAAGTAATCAACACAATAGAGGATAATATGTTATTACAAAGGATCGGGATAATTTGGGGAGGCCTGGGCAGGGAAAGGGCCCAGATGAGGTTTAACACTGATAAATGAAAGGTTATGCACAGGGGGGGGAAAGATATCCATTACAGATTACATGTTAAATGGAAAAACACGGGTAAAAGTGACGGAGGGGCTTGGGAACCCCTGGTGGACAGTAAACTAATTTGTAGCAGCCGTGTCAGACGCAGGCCAAGGCTAATGGGGATAAATGGGGTGCATTAAAAGGGCATAGATGTACAAAAAAATTTT
>JAODAL010080640.1:0-12174 GCA_025379985.1 Phyllomedusa bahiana | reverse complement strand
CGTTGGCCCCTTCTTTTTTCCCTTGAAGCGCTTTAGTATAATGTTGTAAGTTTTTAGCCTTTAAAAAGTAGTAGAAGAGTGTAAAATTCAGGCGTTCCTTTTTGGGGGAAACTAAAGTTTTTTTGGATAGTGAGCTTTTGAGAGGACTAGCTATCCTTCAGACTTTGGTTTTTATACTGAAGAAGAGAGGTAGTCCTCTCAAAAGCTCACTTTCAAAATTTTACTAGTTAGCCCAAAAAAGGTATGCCTGATTTCTTCACTCTTTTTATATTTAAAGCGGGTGTTTTTTTTAATTACGTGCCCCCTTTCCCAAAATTTTAGACACACAAACACGGGTTTATAAAATTTACACATGAATGTTTAAAATGAACCGATTTTTTTTGGCCCAAAGGGTTTAAATTTTGGGTAAAAATCCATACGGGCGTGGACAAGATACATCCCCCTTTTAAAGAAATTTCTCATCCCCGTTACCCCAAAAGCTGTTTCCTCTGTGTCGCCATGAAGTCAATCCCTTTCCCTTCCCAAAAGAAAAATTTCCCCCACTGTAAAACCCAAGCTTCAAGCCCAAAGTGGAAAAAAGGGGCCCCCTTTCTGCTTTGGGCCCCTGTGCGGCTACCTTCCTGTTTTGGACGTATTTTCCAAACCCCCTAGTTTAAGGATATTGCGCTTGGGGGTTTGCTTTGGTTGTTTTTGGGAAAAGGGCCCCATTCAGGTTGGTCTCATCCTCATTTCCTTTTTTTTAAAGGGGTGGGTGAAAAACCTGAACAAGGATATAGGGCGCTTGTATGAATCTCGCCAGTGGGGGCGCATGTTTCCGCCGTTTTCCGGCAAAAATTTGGGCCCCTCATGTAGGCCCGGTCCCGGGGTTTGCGTCATACGCGGTGTAAATGCCCCGCGCCTCGAAAAGTGTGTGGAGGGGCAGTGCGGGACTGGGCCTTTTTTTCGCCGTCCGAGGAGGTGCGCTCTTTTACATGCCGTGAAAGCCCCCGAACCTCCCCAAGTGTGTGAGGGGGCCAGTGGGGGAAAATGGGCCTAATATTCCCCGTCCGGGAGGAGGGGGTGCGTAAATTACTTGGGGGAAAAAGTTAAACGCGCCTCCCCGTGTGTGGGGCGCGGTGGGGGGCTTGGGGCCCCTATTCTGACTTTTATCGGGACAGAAAGTGTAGGAATTAATTGGGCCCATTTTGGTAATGGAAGTCTGATTGAACTTTTTAAAATTTTTAAAACTTCAGAAATCTTTTTCAGACATTTGACAATCCAACTGCTCCGGCGTGTTTTGGAAAAAAACCAAAACAGGATTTTAAATTCCAGGCTAAATTCTTGTATTTTAAACCCCAAAGTATTTAGGTGAAAAGATGTTTAATTTTTAACATTTTGTTGGTGAAAGTGAAGGGATTTATACATTTGTTTGGGGCAGCAGAAAAGATTTAAAAAGGCTAGAAGAAGGGAGGAGCTAAATACCTCAGAGAACACATACGGAAGAGGGAGGGGGAAACAAACTTAAAACAATGAAAAGGGGCGAGTTTTAGAAATTACATTACTGATTATGAACCATAAAATCATGGGACATGCACTCCCCTTTCTGGGTTCTTTATTTTTCCCAAAAAATTTAACAATATTAACTAAGGTTCTCTGAACCTTTTAAAAAAGAGAAAAACATGCAAAATATAAAACATTTTTAAAAAGCCCTAGATTCTATAAAGTACATTCCGAAAAAAAGGGTAACCCAAGGGGTAAAACAAAACCAAAAGGAAAAAACCCACCCTTCGGTTTGGGGAAAGCCGAACTTCCAAACTCCCCCCAAACCCATGGTAAACCCCAGTGGTACATGTTTTGGGAATTGGTACAGCTGACGTTTCCTGATGGAAACACATCCTTCAGGTTCGGGCCTCCTTTACCCTCCTTAACCTCCCTTTGTGAGCCCTTCCATCGTGGAAACGCAAAAAGCGGTATGTCTTGTCCTTAGCTTAGGAACCACGTGCTATAGGCGTTTAAAAAAATTGTCGGCCAAATTTTTCCTTGAAAGACAAAGGTTCCACCAAATTGTAAATGGCATCAGTGGGGGGGTTGTGAGTCCTAAAACAAGAAATTTTGGGGGGGTCATGTGATCAATGGGGAACCTAAAGCAGGAGAAACTTCGTTTCCGCGATAAAGCTGGATTGGGGGGTCAGTGAGTTTTTTTAAAACTTCGCAATTTTACGGGCTGGGACAGTTCGAAATTGTTCGAGTTTTTGGAACAGTTTGGGCAGGTTTTGGAGTTAGTTTGGGCTTTTCCTAGTTGAAATCCCCAAGGGGGCTTGCTGTCCTTTCCAGACATCCTCGGGTGGCTACTGAAGCTTTTGGCTTCCATGGATGCATTGAAAAACAGGAACTTCTTTCCAAACCCAGCAGAAAAAAAAAGGGTTTGGGGAGTTTTAAAAATTCAAGAGAGTCATAGACATGTTAAAGACGGGAAAAGGGTTTCCCCGTTTTAGTAAAAGGTTTTGCCCACGGGTGACCCCTTGGAATGAAAAATGTCTTTTTTGATGTTCCCACATAAACCCTGGGCTGCACGAATGGAAGGGAATCGGCCAAGTTTAAAGGCCCTTTTAAAATTGGGTTTAAAGGGGGGTTTAATCCAATGGAAAGGGGCTTTTCCCATTCCCTTTTTGGAAATGTTAGAGTAAATCTTGGGGGAAGTTTTTGAGGTTTGCAAATAGCAGCATTTCCTTTTGTTTGGTGGGGAGATCAATTGCTTCTTTGTGGAAGGGAAGGATTTAAGTCCACATCCACAAAAAAGTTCTTTCAACAAAATGACGAGTTTTTGGACCCAAAAACTCCTTCTCTCCGTTTGGGGCCCCGGGTTTTTTCTCAGCCCATAGATTGACGGCAGGTGGAGGGGGTGTTAAAAAAGACATGTACCTTCATGGGTTTGTCATGACTTCATTGTTGATTTTAATTGTCTTTGTGCCATGGGAAAATTTAGGTTTTTCCCGGGTTTTCCCCTCACGTTTAAAGCAGCAAAAACATTTGCTGTATGTAACCCATTACTAAGGGGTTTCTTGAGGGGAAGGGGATTTAGCACCCCTAGGAGACGGGTTTTTGAGTTTGGGGGCCCGTGAGGAGCAGGTTTTTGGAGGAAAGGGCCTTTCATGCTGAGCGCGGGAAATCAAAAAACAAACTTAATTTGTTTGGGTTTTTGGCAGGTTATTTTAACAGCCAAAAAGATGGGGGGTTTTTACGGGGCCATTCTTCCCCTTCCCTAGTGGGGGGTGCGGGTTTCTGCAGGGTTCCCTGTCAAATATTTTCTCCCTTAAAGTCCACAAAAGGTTTCAAAAATTTCTGGTTTCCTCTTTAAGGTGTTTTTTTAAAAAAGGGAACCCTAGCAACTGCTTGCTGTAGATTGTTTGGTTTGTTTTTTCTTTTGGGGGTGCCGGGAAAGGGGGAGTGGGGCTACCCCCCGCTGTTGGAGTTATCTTGGGCAAACCCCCCTTTCCCTAAAACTTAAAAATTTTGTTTTCCGTGCAGGGGCTTTGTTGGGTTTTCTTCACTTGTTAGTTAAAACTGCTGCCCCAAAGGGCTGTCATTCCCCGGACGCGGGGGAAGGGGAAGGGGTTTTTATCTTCTAGTCATGTGGTTGTTTTTTACCAGTTTAGCTTCTCTTTTTTCCCAGTAATGGGTATGGACATGGGTTTAAAATTTGGGGGCTGCGACCCCAATTGGTAAAAAATGGGTTTTTTAAAAGAGGAAAACTTAGGGGGGGCTTCTTAACTGGTCTATGCAAACGGTTTTCCCATGATTGGGCCCAGCCTAGATCAAGGGTTTTAGCAAAGGAGCTTCCTTTAGGTCCATTGATTTTCTGGCGTTCCTTGGTAACCCGAGAATGTCTTGCCGAGCAGAAGTAGGATGTTTGGTTCTTTTCAAAGCAGGTATTTTCAGGCTTAGAATTAGATGAGTAGGGTGAAGAGCCATTCTGGCGTAGGAATTTTTCCCTTTTAAATTTGATTGGGATTTGGTTGCATTTTAACAAAAAGTTGGGGCCCTTGGGAACTGTGCGTCGAGTTGGAGGGAATTTGTCCCTCTTTCTATTTTCTCCCTCGGGCTTTTGGGGCGAGGGGGGTGTGAAAGATCTCCAGCATTGTATCGCACAGTATTTTTTTTCACCCCCTTTTTTTTCCCAGACCTTACCCTTTATTTTTTGGTGTATGCGATTTTTGGGCTCTTTTTCATATACTGCGTATGGGACCCCTTTCTGTGGGGTTTTTTGGGGGTTTTTTTTTTTTTTTGGGGGGGTTACTTTTTTATTAATTTTTGTTTTTTTTCTTTAGTGAAGATGGAGACTTTTTTGCTTTTATTCTTATTTTTATGATACCAAAAATATTCATTGTTTCTATTTTGTACTTTTTTGTTTGGGACTTTTCTTTTTTGTACTAATGTGCCTTATATTATTTTTTTTGTGTATCAAATAGTTTATCATTAATTTTGGACAGTGTCAGGCTGCCGCCCCCTCCCCCGGCCGCGGGCCGCGGGGCGCATCCGGGGGTCCCCCTTTCCGGGTGCTCACCGGGGGGCGGGGGCCGGCCCCTGGCCCCGGGAGAGCCCGGGGGGGTGCGTCTGCCGTGGACTTACCTGGCCGCCCCTTTCCCGTGGGCCCTTTGGGGCCCTCTGCCGGGCCAGGCGGGGCGTGCCTGTGTCCCTAAGGCGCGGCGCAGCGGGGCGTTCCGGGTTTTAAAAGGGGCCGCGCCCCGTTTTTTGGGTTAAATTGCCAGGGCTTCCCCTACTTAAGGTTTCGTCCCACAATCACTCCTTGCTGGTTCTATGATGCCCCGGGGCCCCGAGAAAAAGGTTTCCCAAAAAATTTTCTCGGGCCCTTTCCGTTTTAAAAGGCCCCTTGCTTTCGTTTTTCAACTCCGAACCCTGCCGCCTGCCCTGCCTTCCCGCCTGTCTACGGGCCACGAACCTTGCCCCCTTTCCCTGGGCCTTCTGCCTGCCCCCGACTTTCGATTCTCGGACTTCGAAAATTTTGTACCCCGCTGCACCCGGCTGCCCCCGCAAGCAAAATCACGTCAGGGGGGGGGCGACCTGGTGCCTCACGGCAGCAAAAATCCATCCCCCTTTGCGGCGGGCTCTGGTGGGAAAAAAGGGGGGGGTTTTTAGATTCCCTTCCCTGGGTGGCCCTTTGCTTTCATGCTTGGGTGGTCCCGTGGATCCCCTACCCAGCCCCTTACAGTTAGATCCGCCAAAGGATCCCCCCCAAGGTCCTCTGCCCCGCATCGCGGATCTTAAAAACGATTGTTGCCAGCAATCGCAAAAAATCGCACAAAAAGGGGGCAGCAGTTGGGGCCCGCTCAACCCCCATGATGCGTCAGCTCCTTGCATCCCCGGGGCAATCCGCCTCCGTCCCTTGGGGTCCGTCTTCTTCTGCAGTTCCGTTGGCCACCAAGGGGGCCCCGTTCGGTCCCCTTTCCTCCAGCTTTGCCGGGGGTCCCCCCTCTGCCGGGGGGGTTTTATTACGCAGTTTCTTTCCCATGAAATGGGGATGGCGGGCAGTTTCCCTCGGAGAGGTCCAAAGAGGCTTTTTTTGGTGGTCTACTTTCCGGGAGGGCCCTTTGGCCCTTTGGGAACCCCCCTGGGGCGGGAAAAGATCCGGGGACCCCGGACCTTTCAGCCTTTTCCCCCAGGAAAATTTCCCCACCCTCTTCGAGGAGGCGGCGCGTGGGTTCCTCGCCGGACCGCCCTCTAGGCCCTTTGTCAGGGCGAAAACTTCGGGGGTGGGCTATTCCCGGGTTTTAAATTTCCGTACCCTGGCTTCGGGGGCTGCATGGAACATTTCCGCCTCTGCGCTTACTTCAAAAAGGGGGCCCGTCCCCGCAAGGGGTAAAAAAACGGGTTTGGCAGCCCAAAAGGGCCTCCCGTCCCCCTTTAACGAGTTAAATTTTTCTTGCCACCCCCAAGATATAAGGTTCGTGGAGGCAGGAGGAGTTTTTCCAAGGAAAGTGGAGGCTGCTCGTCCCCGTCGGCGGTTTCCCCCGGCTCCCGTGTTTCCCGCATTCTCCAATTTCCCCCGCCTCAAGCCGCCCCCTTGGGGAAACCCATGCAAGTGGACCGGGGCCCCCCCTTAAAAGGCAAAAACTGAAAAACCGTCGTCGTACGAAAAAGCTATGCCTTAAAGCGCCAAGGGCCCGGGCCCACTTCCCCAGGGAAAATTGGGGCCCCCTTGTTTCCCCCGCCCAGGGGGAAACGCTCTCACCTAGGTTTTCCCTGGGGAGGGCGGTTTCCCAGGTGAAATTTCCTCCCCTCCAGTTTTATGATGCCTGTGGAGGTGGGCTTCTGATGCTGGTCCTGCGTTCCCGGGGGTTCTGCCCTTTCCCGGTTTCGGGGTTTTGCCGGGGGAAAAATTAAACTTAGCCTCACCCGGGAACCCCGGGACCACATACCTGTTTGGGCGGCTGGAGAAACCGCTGCTTATCTTTCCCCGGTCAGGGGGAGCTCCTCACTGATCCCCTCCAAATATTTAACCCCCCCGGGCTTCCCTGGGGGGCTCTACATAAAGAGAAGATTAGGTTCCCGTCCCTGTCCCGGCTTTTCCCCGGCGTTCCTTTGGGGGTCCCTGGGTGAAAAAAACAAGCCCTTGCTCGTTGGAAGGGCAGGCGGGAAATCCTGCGTTGGGGGGGGAAAGCCAGAACCGATGCTTGGAGGTTTCCAAAGCCCGGGGTCTTCCATTTTTCCGCCCCGCCCCGTCAAGGCCCCTTGCCAGGGCCCGCCGGCCCCAAGATGTTCAAGTACCAGGATTTTTTGGGGTGTGGGTTTCCCCCGAGAAACAGGGTTTAGAAGCTACCCCACTCGTCCCTTTTTCTGTCCCTTTTACCTCCTTCCGGAAAAGTCCTCCCCGGGGGGGGGTCTACCCCCTGTCTGTGCCCGAGCTCAGGCCCGGGCGGGGTTACATACAGGAGAATTTGGCCCCAAAGGGTTTTATTCGGGAAGTCCTCCCGCCCCCCCCGGGGTGGGGGTTTTTTTTGTCCCGAAAAAAGAGGGTTTTCTTCGGCCGTGTATGATTTCGGGGGGGTAAAACAAGTTTACGGTGAAGAAACAGATTTCCCCCCACCCCGATATCGGGGGCTCTTTGGGTCGTCTTCGTGGGAGCCAAAGGGTTTTTTAAATTTGGGCCTGCGCGGTTTGGGGGCCCATAACCCCGTCAGGGAATTCGTGAGGGGGAAAAGTGGAAAAAAAGCCCTTTAACACCCGGGACGGCCCCTTTCGAGGATCTCGTAATCCTTTTGGGTATTTCAACCCCCCCCCCAGCCCTATTCCGGATTTCGTCAAAGAGTATTCAGAGACTTGCTGTAAACCTGCGTCTAGTGTACCGGACGATTTTTTGTTTTTTCCTGAGCACAGACTCATCGGGTACAAGTAGCCCGGTCCCGCGACGCCTGGGAACAATCGGGGCTGTATGCCAAGCTGGAGAAGTGTCGGTTCCACCGGCCCCGCCTTCCTTTCCTGGGGACTTGTCTCCCACCCTGGTTGCAGTGGACCCGTAAAATGCCGCGTTTCCCGCAAAATGGCCACGCCCTGTTTGGGGTTCGGGCGATTCAAAAGCTTTTCCCGGGTTTTGCCAAAATATTACCCGGGGGTTTATCCCCCAAATTTCTTCGTGGGGGCTCCCATCGTGGCCCTTCCCCCGGGAAAAATTTCCAAAACCCCAAAGGGTTTGGGCCCCGTTTAGCTGAGGAAGCATTCTTCAAAAAGAAGTCAGGTTTTTTTTCTGCACCTTTTCCTGGTTTGTCCCGGGTCCGGATAGGCCCCTTAGCCTGGAAAAATGGTTTTCCCCGTCCGTGGGGGCAGGGGCGGTTTTCCCGACTCAGAAGGGCCTTAAAAGGCCCAAAAGGGGTTTTTGCGGTTTCTTCTCCCGGACCTTCTCGCCCGGGTGAACGCAAAATACAACCATAGGAAAATCGAGAACTGTGGGCCCTCAAAAAATTTGGGAAATAGAGGGTGGCGACATTTGTGGGGGGGCCCGTCACCCTTTGACGTCTTCACCCGGGCCACCAAGATTTTTAGTACCCCAGACGGCCCGGTCTGAATCCCCGCCAGGGCCCGGTGGGGGGCTTAAATTTTTTTCTCGCCTTTTTAAATTCAGGGTACACTTCGGCCAGTCGAGAGGGAAAAAACCAAAGGGTGTTTCCCCCTCCCGAGCCCCCGACGTCACTGGAGAAGAACCCGTTCCCAGCACATCTTTTCTCCGAAACGGGGGATCCAAAGTTTTGGCTCCCGGGGGACCTTGGAGGGTACCCACAGGCAAAACCTTGGGTTGTCCTGCGCTCGACGGAGAATTCGGAGTGGGGGCATAGTTTTCTTTGGTGGTCACCCCGGCCCTTCGAAAGTACCCCCGCCTCATTCACGGCGTACTGGGGGGCCCCCACCCTGCCCCCGGAAAGTCCAGGGTTTTTTTCTCGCCCTTTTTGAACGTGTGCCCCCGGGAAAAGGTTTTCCACGCCCTAGGCCTCGGGCCTCTTAGTCCCCGGCCCATCCCGAGTCCTTTCCATGGAACAACATCGGCAGGGGCTTTTATTCGGACCTTCCGCCCCCTTTTTGGGAATTTTTGTCTTTTGGGGGGGGTCCGGAAAAGAAATTTTCTAAAATGGGCCCATTTTGTGCCAATCCCCGGGGCTTCCCCCGGGTTTCCCCAACTGGCGGGACATTTCTTCCCCCCATATTTTTCTTTTGCAGGATTTCCTTCGCATTCGTTTTCTGATCGGGTGTCCAATTTGTCTCCCAAAATTTTTGGGGGGCCTGTTTTCTGCTTACAAGGTTTAAAATTGGGGCTTTTTTTCTGCAACCCTCCCCCGACGAATGGTCAAATGGGGGGTGAATCGGGTATTGGGGAAAAACCTGGCCATTTCGTGTCCCGGCCCTTAGGGACAAGGGGGCCCAGCTTTCTTCCCCGGGGGGGAATTTTCCTACACCCCTGGGCTCTGATTTTTCAGGGGTTTCTCCATTCCGGTGGTCTAAAAGGTCGTCAAACCCCGCCCGGCCCCCCCCTTTTGGGGTTTTACTTTCCGAGGTTCCCGCTGTGGACAACCAAGTGCTGGGCATTAAGGCCATTTGGGGGGAACCGACTTGCCTTAACCCCGGGGCCCCTACCCGCTGAAGGAAACCAAAGGGCCCACAAGAGAAGGAAGGGGCCCCCGCCCCCTTTTTCCCGCCAAGAGATAAGGGTTTTGGCTCTTGCCCGGGGCACGTTCGCCTCAAGGGCCCCCGCTACAAAAATTTGGGTCCCCGAAATTTTGGGGCCTTTTAGAGTGCTCCTCGATAAATTTCCGTTGCTACAAACTCTCCCCCCCCCTTCTCTTTGGAATCCTAACGCCCTTTCCCCGTCTCCCTCCTTAAAACCTTGGTCTGAAAACCCATTCCCCAAAAGGGGGGCTGCTCCATTCCTGGTTTCTGGAAACTCCTGATGTCTTTGAAGTTAAAAGGGCATCCTAGACATGAGAAACGTCAGGGGGGAGGCGATTTTTTCTTGTTTTATTTGGGGGGGCTTTGGCCCCCAAGAGAGGTCCTGGGGGGAAAGGGGGTCCAATATTGAACCCGGGGCCCCTTTTTCGTTTAAAATTTTTTCAGCCTAAAAAGAGGGGGAGACCCCCAAGGGGGGGGGGGGGGACTGTCACGGCCTTGCGCCCCCTCCCGGCCGCGGGCCGGGGGGGGATCCGTGGTTCCCCCCCCGGGTGCTCAAAAGGGGGCGTGTTTTTTCCCCCCGCTGGCCGCGGGACGAGCCGGGGGGGTTTCGTTTTTGCCGGGGGGCTTACCTTTACCCCGCTCCTGTTTCCGTTTCCCCGCCCTCTGCCGGCCCCAGGCGCGGGGGGGCCCCGTGTCCTAAGGCGCGCCGGGGGCGCCCCGTTCCCGGGGATTTAAAGGGGCCCCCCCGATTATTGGAAATTGCCAGGCGGGGGGTCCCCTACTTAAAAGGGTACGTCCCACAATACTCCCTTGCTTTGGGTCTTGATGCCCCGGGGCCCAGGAAAGCGTTCAAAGGGAAAACTTCGCCTTATCGTGTAAAAGGGCCCCCTTCTACGTTTTTCAACCGAACCCCTGCCCCCTGCCCCTGACCCCCCCGGGCCCGTTAGACCACGAACCCCTGGCCCCTGCCCTGACCTTTGCCTTTCCCAAAGACTTCGGGTTCTGGACCCACGATTTTTGTAACAGCTGCACCTGGCTGCCACCGCAAGCCCAAGGGCAGTCAGGGGGGCGACCCGGTTTGCCTCACGCCGCAGGGAAAGGGCCCCTCCCGCTTTGCGGCGGGCTTGGTGGGAAAAACCGGGGGGTATTAGATTCCCCTTTTTCCCGGGGGTGGTTTGCTATCATCGCTTGCGGTGGTCCAGTGGATCCACTACCCAGCCGTTACAGACAGTTATTATATGTTTTTGTTATTGTAAAATTTTATACAAATTATGTTTACAAAAAAAAAAAAACAAGTCTTTTGTAAAAGGGGAACCCGACCGGGTTTTCAATGAAGTACCATGAGTCGCTGGCCCCTCTTTCCAGAGACCCCTGTGCGCCATACAGGGGACCCAAAATGTAAGGGAAGGTGTCTCCTTTAAGGTTGAAAAAAAAAAAAGAGTTCAGATCTTTCAAGTGACCCCTTGCTTTGATATCCCTTTTGGCATTTCACCCTTTTGGGGCTTATCTGGAAAGACTTTTGGGTTTTACATTGACAAAAACAATCTTTGCCCCTTTACTTGCATAGGGACCCTTTGCACCAAAAATTCTGTGCAAAGAGGAAGAATGGTGGGGAGGATTTCGGTGGTTTGGTCCAATTTCTCCCGCCCTTGCTTGGGCCCCCGGCGGTGACTGAGAGGGGGGCCCGTTTCTTTGGGTTTAGATGGGGGTGAAGTGCTTTCAAAATGGTCAACATGTCACATTCAATGCATTAATAACTTTTAAACTTTTGCAAAATGTTGGGGGAAGCAAACATTTTTAACATATCCCAAAAATTTTTTCAGAAGCTCTTTTCGTTCCTTAAGCCCGGTTTTTTTCTGAAGCCCTTGCATTTCTTGAGAGGAGTGGTCTTATGAATTGGGCTAAACATTTGGGGTTTTTTCAATATTCTCCCCTTCACTGTTTATCCAGAGATAAAGTAGGGGGCAGGAAGAATGTCTTTTTTTTGACACTGGTTTCCCCAGATTCCCGTAGTTTGAGTTGGGTGTCATACTTGGGGGGGATGAAATAGGCCCCAGACTCACTGTAAAGAAGCTTGGGTCGTTTTTGGGAATCTGCTTTTTTCTTATGAACCACGAGGGGAGAGAATGAGGGAAAGAAACGGGTACTCCCTTTTTTTTCTTTACCCGAGGGTTTTCACTTTCTTGAATGTTTTATGGCAGCTTTAACTATTGGGTTTACCCCCCAAGCAGTGTCCCGTAATGAGCAAAGGGAATGATGCTGCTTTGGCCAGTGGGGCTCCAAGAGTAGATCACTGAGTTCTTGGGAATTTCTCTTGTCCCTTGCCGGAATTTTTTGGGAAACTTTGAAGCCGTTAAACAGAGCATTCCTATGGCTTCGGACTGCCAAGCTCCGTTTTATCTCTCCCAACGCTACTAGGCCTCCCAAAAGGGTTTTCAATAAAGGGTCTGAGTCTCTTGCCGTTCTGGATGCGGGCCGAGCCTCTGATAGCAGGGCAGTTCTTCGCAGCTGTAAAGCCAATTCATCAATTGCGTTCTGAAGGGACATTTCCCGGATCTGTAGTTTTCAGGCGGCATCAAACCCGTGAGGCTTGTTTTAGAAAAATCACGGCGGACCATGAACCTTGCAAACCTGACTGTCTGACCTTTCTGACTTCAACAGGTAATTGTAGGTATAGTGCTGTCATGTTGTTATGGTAGTCTATTAAAACATAGGGGCTATGGGGTGCATGGCATTCATTGTAAGAGCAGGGTTTTCATTCAATTATATTTAAGCGGATGAGGGTTTTCAGGGGCTGGGCAATTGCTGGGTATTGGTTTGGACCTTGGTATCTTTTTATTAGGTTGCAGAGGGGTAAGGCCTTGGTGCATTTTGAGTGTGAAGAATACAGGATGCAGATGGTGAGGATGTACTGCCTTGAATCAGGGATCTGTGTTTTGTTTTACTGGGGAAATCGAACTGTCGGGAAAATTTTGGTGGGGATTCAGAATTCGCTGTTTTGCTTAGCAAATAGTTCTTGTG
>JAODAL010080639.1:0-12175 GCA_025379985.1 Phyllomedusa bahiana | reverse complement strand
GATTTGGGCTCCAAATGAAGCAGTGGAATGACGTTATTCATCCGTAGTCCTGGCGACTGACAAATAAATGGTCTCCTCGAATGGTCTCAAACAAATGGCAGGTGTTTTACGCATGACTGCCACTGGCTGACATCAAAGTTACACAGGGGTACTCCTATCCGCCTGGATCATCAAAAAATCGTTAATGGCCTTTCTCTGTTCATACAGTCGGTCCAACATGTGCAGGCTGGAATTCCAACGGGTGGAAGCATCGCATATCAGACTGTGTTGGGGGAGGTCGTTCTGACGCTGCAACTCGAGGAGGGTGTTCCTGGCTTTGTAGGAATGGATAAAGTGCATGCACAGTTTCCTGGCCATTTTCAGAATTTTCTGAAGATCGGTGGAAGACTTCAGGAACCTTTTCACAACCAGATTGAACACGTAAGCCATGAAGGGCGCATGGACCATCCCTCCTCGGTGCAGCATGGACACCATATTCCTCCCATTGTCCGTCACCATGGTTCCAATTTGCAGTTGGCGCTGAGAAAGCCATACATCGATTTCTTGCTGCATGACGCGGAGCAGTTCCTCCCCTGTGTGACTTCGTTTGCCGAAGCAAGCCAGGTGTAGAACTGCGTGACACCGCTGTGCCCTACACATGTGGTATGATGGAGCAGTACTTGTGGAGGCTAAGATGGTGGTGGAGGAGGAGGAGGAGGAGGCGGACATTGGCGCATGAGCCGCAGTTTGACAACGTGGAGGAGAAAGCGGCGTCTCCTGTCCAAGTTGTTGGTGTGCCTGGGCAGGAAGCACATTCACCCAGTGGGCCGTAAAGGACATGTACTGGCCCTGACCATACTTACAGCTCCAGACGTCCGAGCTGCCATGCATTTGGGAAACAAACCGATAAGATCAAGGACGGGTCCCCCTTTTCTGTTCTACATATTTATGAAGTGCTGGAAACTGCCTTTTTGGAAAATAAATTCGGCTTGGAACTCCCCAAATCTCGGCTCGGCACAACCATTAGTTCTCTGAATGGTGCAGAGTCCACCATTTGGAAAGGGAGGACTGCAGTACCAACAACTTGGACAGGAGCACGGTCAGCTGCTGCACCTTAGGATGGTTGGGACGCATCTTTTGTCTCTGTGCAATCGCCTCGCTGAACGACTGCTGGCGCCATGAAAAGCGAGGAGCAGGGCATTGGACCGGGAGATGATGTTCAAAGAGAAACAGCTCCCTTCTGCAAAGGTGGTGGAGCCCTTGCCTTGGGTGCAGTGGCATGAGTGCCACTGAGCGCTGCTTTCTGCTGTTGCTGGGGGCGGCAGATGGACCACGACATCTGAGCCCCGTTTCTCCCGGCCACCAGATGGTGACGCTGCAATGTGTTGACGCAGGGGCCCTGGTGCCAACGTTAGCTCCCTGGCCACCGCTTCACTTTCTGCCCACAGATTCTACATAACCCAAAATTCGCTCCTCCGGTGTCCTTAGCAAAGAACTGCCACAAACCCCCGGTATCGGATTTTACTACTGAGGCCCCTGTGCCTCTACTTTCTTGAATGCGAAGCGGTTTTTTAACCCGTGGCCCCTTGGCACCCGACCTCACACTGCTGCTACCCTGCTGACTCACGGCCAACAACCCACTTGCTGGCTGCGCCCCTGGGCCCGACACGCAAGCTGACGCCCTTTCTCCCGACGATGATGAAGCCCTTGCCTCACCCGGCTCCCAAGTGCGGTCGGCAAATCATCACTATTTGTGTTTCATTCGTCACTGCTGTTTCCCCATCACCAGTCTTGGTATGCATAGGCTGACCCTACAACATGACCTCCCATGCCATGCTCCACCCTCTATACTTTTTCCGCCTACTGCAAGAAGCAGGGGATATTGGCCCCATTTCTTCGCTGCCCAAATATTTCTGACTGCCCTCCTCAAATTGTTCATCCTCGCTATATAGTGGCGCTGAGCCCAGACCACATAGTAGATCGCTGCTGAGGGAACGGATGGGACAGAGGCGGGTTGAGGACAGGTGAGGGCCGCTGACCCGCTCCCGGGCCATGCCAAACTAAGGGTTGTGTCTGAGGTTCCCACCGACTCTTGGCTGGGGTTGTCAGATGTCATCTGGGAGGAAGTGTGAACCTAGTCAACCAATCAAGAACCATTGGGTTGCGAACAACACACGCCGCTAGATGACAGCGGCAGTTGTGGCCTCACCGAGTGACCCTGCTGCGACGTCCCCTTGCTGTTCTGCGACCTGGGCCTGGAATGTTTGTGCCTCTGCCACTCGCAGGTGAAGAGCCTGCCACCTCTCTGTCTGACATACTGTTTCTTCTAAAATGTACAGAAATAGTTTGATGAAAATATCTCACCCTGTATTTGACTCCAAATGAACCCACTAACAAGCTTGGGTAACCCTTGGATATAAATTGCGCTCCACAAATGGGCAGGAAAAATTGACTTGTATGTGCCGTTTAAAAGCTCTGTGTATTTTACTGAATCTAAAAGCACAAACAGGCTTAATAACCTTCGGATATGAATTATGCTACAGAATTTCTTCTGTGCGGTGAAAACAAAGTTTCTTTTTACTGAGTACAACTGCAGAACAACGCTTAATTAACCCCTGGATGTAAATTGCGCAAAAGAATTGAGCAGCCAAAAACTACCAGCTTTGTAGCGTGTTACAATGGCGTGTTTTCTACGCTACACAACAAAAAAAAAAAATTTGAAATTTAACCTTGGCTTGTAAATTAGGCTACAGGAAAAAGTATTTTTTGGGGTGAAAAGGGTTTTTTTAGTCACCACAGCAAAAAACAATGCCAATTAACCCCGGGAGTTAATTGCCCAAAAAAATTGAGCCCCAAAACACGGTTTGACGTGTTTACAATGGCGGTTTTTACGCTACACAACAAGAAAAAAATTCTAATTTAAACCTTCGCTTGTGAATCAGGCACAGGAAAAATTTTTTTTTTGGCGGTAAAAAGACGGTTTATTTTGTCCCCAAGCAAGAAACAAGCAAATTTAACCCCTTAGTAAATTGGCCAAACAATTGAGCAACCCCCCAAAATCAGTTTTTAGGTGTTTCAAGGGCGGTTTTTAACTACAAAACAAAAAAAAAAATTGTAATTAACCTTCGTTGTTAAAAGGTTTACGGGTTTTAAATTTTTTTTTTTTTTTGGGGGTTAAAGCCCGGTTTATTTTAGTCACCACAGCAGAAAAAAACGTTTAATTTAAACCCCCTGGATGAAAATTGTCCAAACAATTGAAACCACAAACTACGAGCTTTATGCTTTTACAATGGCGTGTTTTCTCCTACAAAAAAGGGAAAAAAAAATTTAATTAACCTTCGCTTGTGAATTAGGCTACGGAAAAATGTTTTTTTTTGGGGGTGAAAACGGTTTATTTTAGTCCCACAGCAAGAAACAACGCTTAATTAACCCCTGGTGTAAATTGCCCAAACAAATTGAGCAACCCAAATCGGTTTGAAGCGTGTTAAAAATGGCGTTTTTTTCTACGTAACAACAAAGAAAACATTGTAATTAACCTTTCCTTTTGGAATTAGGCTACAGGAAAAATTTATTTTTTGGGCGTAAAAGAGGGTTTTATTTTAGTCACCCCCACAAAAAAAACAACATTTAATTAACCCCCCGGGGATTAAATTCGCAAAAGAATTGGAAAACCCCAAAAATGAATGGTATTTGTATTCAAAAAGCTGTTTTTTTTAAATTAAAATACAACGGGAACAGGCTTAGACCCCCCTTTGGGAATTCAATGTGCTTGAGAGATAGCATTAAAATGTAAAATCAGCGCTTTGGGAGACAATGGATTAAGATCCAATCCCCAAAAAATCAGAAATAGAACATTAAGAAAGCAGTCTTGAGACAAGCTGAGCCCCCCCCCCCCAAAAATCGTGATAAAAATCATTTTTCTAAAAAGCTTTAAAACAGCCGCAGACCCCTTCCCTAGTCATACAGGAGAGGAGTGGACCCCCCACGTCGCCCCCCGGACTTATATAGGCGGTGTGTCCAGAATCCCCCGGTCTCTGATTGGTTTTACTTGCTCATGTCATCAGGTATCCTTCTTCCTCCCAGAGTGCTTTGCCCCATTAAGCCTGTCCCTCGCAGCCTTTTATCAATCAAAAACACTCGTTCACCCGAAGTCCCCAAACTTCGACTGTTCAGAACGGTTTTCCGAAATTTAAACGAATTCCATTCGTTAGAATCAATTTTCCCCCTATCTTTTTATGGTTCTTTTGGGGCAAAAGTGGGGGAATCGGTAAAAGGAGCCCCTTCCTCCTAAAGTAGATTTGTGTTTTTGGATCGGTCCGCCACGCTATGTAGTCTCCCCAATGTATGCAGGACCGCACGGACACTTGATCACGTAAATGACAAAACAAGAATCATATGTAAAGAACTGTCTAATCCTTTTGCCCGTATTGGGGGAGCAAGATTCACCCTTATAAATTCGAATTTGGCTACAAAAAGACGGTAAGTACCTGTTCTTTGAGAATCTAAAAAAAACTTGTTTGGGGACTTTAATAATCCCCCACATTCTCGGACTATTTGTCCAAAAATTTGGTGATTTTTTTGTAACAAATTATTGGGGGAGATTTTAAATTTCTTCTATCGGGGGAAGCTTGTTTCAATAATGCCAAGCTACGAATGTCACTTATTGTCTTTCTTTCCTTTTTCTAAATCTAAATCTTTGATTAAATTTCTCTTCTTCCAACGAAACCCCAAACCCCTTTGAAAAAATTTTTGGGACTTTTTCCCCCAACCCGAATTTTCCCGTATGTTTTTTCATACAATTCTCTCAACTCTTTTGGATTGAGACCTGGGAAGGGTTTTTTTAACAGTTTGGGGGTTTTTTGTTTATTTCCCAAAAGTTTTTTTCTGTCAGTCGATTTCTGATATAAATCAAAGTGTAAGGAACCTGATGAATCTTTTTTAATCAAGGTGTCCAAAAAATTGACCTCAGTCTCACTAAAGTTTATAGTAAAACTCAATTCTAGATAAATTCCATTCAAAAATTCCATGAATTCCAAGATGGATGACTCAGGGCCCCGCATATGCAAAATATGTTGTCAATGTAACATACCCATAATTTCGCATAATCTCAAAATAAGCAGTTTATGTAGATATAAGTTTCTTCCACGTCTGACATATATGCATTTGCATATGGGGGGGGGGGGTCATGTTTGAGCGCATTGCTGTCCCTTTTTTCTGACTAAAATATTGAAAGAGAAATTTTTTTTCCTCTAATATGATATGGAGTAAATCAAGACAAAAGCCTTCTGTTCACGATGCAAATCCGACCACCTTTCCAATACCTTTTCGGGTTTAAATTCCCCTTTCCCTGATCAATCGATGTATACGGGTTTGACATCTAATTCAGCAAAAACCCCCCCTTTATAAATTGGGGAAACCCGTTTTTAATTTGTTAAAAAAATCTGAAGTATCTAAAACAAAAGATTTTGTGTAACAAACGTGGTTAATTTTTAGGGATGACGTTTAAAAATCGACAAAGTTGAAATCGGCAGGGTTTTTTGGGTTTGACACGCGATAATTTAGTTGAAATTTTACGCATAAGTATTACATGGCCATTTTTGCCTTCCTGTCTTTTTGGGGCCACAAATACTTAGAGATAGAGGGGGGTGAGGGGGTTTGTGCGCATAGACTGTGATTGTATGGTTGTATTGGCGGGAAAATAAATAACCCTCTTTTTGAATAGAACAGCCCTTCCTGTTAAAATCATTGTGTCATGTGTTCATAAGGCAGGACGTGTTTTACCCCTTCCTCAATACAGCTCAGTAGCGAAAAATTTTCCTTTTTTCCACAGAAAACTATCTTTTAGCTGTGAACATTAAACCTAGGTGATTAGAGAATTTCATTTCTTTTTAGTTAGGTGGGATTTTTAAAGAAATTAGCGCTGTACAGCGTGAGAGGGGGGGGGGGGGGGGGGGCGAAAAAAGACAGACAGGCAGGCTTTTGAAAGGAGACACCCAGATGCTTTGAACCTGCATTAAAATGGTTTTTTTTTTTCCATTTTTTTCCAGTTTTGGTGAAATAGTACCTTTTATTTTTGCAGCCCTTTTGTTCAAAGACCCAACTTGTACTTACATTAGGTCAGAACTTTCTAGAAACTGCAGGTTTTTTCATAGGTGCAAAAAACCTTTATTACCCACATAACTAATGGGTTTTTTCATTTTGGGCGGGGAAATTTTTTTCAAAGCCCCCTTGTACTTATTTTACGATACAAAAATTTTGCTAGAAATTTTGCTTTTGTTTTTCATGGTGCAAAAACCCCCTTTTTTTATCCGTACAAAATAAAATTGGGTGTTTTTCCTTTGGCGGGGCCATTTTTGTTCAAAGACCCCTTTGTATTTATTCGAAAGAAATTTTCTAGTAATTGAGGGTTTTTCATAGGTGAAAAAACCCACCTTTTATCCCTTTCTAATTTTTTAGGTTTTTTCACTTTGGGGGGCCATTTTTTTCAAAGACCCATCTTGTACTTACTTAGGATCAAAATTTTTTTAGAACTGCTGTTGTATTTCTTTGGTGCAAAACCCCCCTTTTAAATTTACCCTACACAATTTAATTGGTGCTTTTCACTTTGGCGCAGGCTATTAATTTTCAAAGCCCTATCTTGTACTTATATTACGATACAGAAATTTGCTAGAAATTGAAGGTATATTTATGGGTGCCAAAACACGCTTGTTTATTCGATAACTTTTAATATTTTGTATTTCCCTTTGGTGGGGGCCTTTTTGTTCAAAGAGCCCCTTTCTTAAATTTGAATACAAAAATTTTGTGGTAACTGTTTTTGTTTTAATTGGGCAAAAACCCCCTTTTCTTATCCGTATACATTTAAAATAGCTTTTTTATTTGGTGCCCCCAGTTTTTTTCTAAGAGCCCCCCTTGTACAAAAATTTTGAATACAGAAATTTTGTTACGTTGGTGTATTCTTTGGTGAAAAACCACCGTTTGTTACCCCGTATAATTTTTTAAATAGCTGTATTGCACTGGTTTTGGCCCCAAGTTTTTTTCAAATTGAAAAGTTGTACGACAATTCTAGAAACTGTTTTTTGTTTGTCATTGCTCAAAAAACGAAATTTATCATCGTGTAACTTCTAAATAGTTTTTTTGCGCTGTTTAATTCATTTTGGCGAAAATTAGGCAATTGTAAACATTTTTTTTTTTAAAAACTATCAATTCTACCTAGGGGCGTTGTAAATCCTGGGACTGAAAGAAGAACACTGTTGATTTTTTCTTCGGTTTTTTCCACAAAAACCGCAATTCACAGGTATTTGGAAAACAATTCGTTTTAACCTAGTTCCCTGTAGGAATTAAGGGGATTTAAAAATAGCTGTGATTTGGTCTTTCATAAACTGTAAAAATTTTCCAACCCTTTTTAAATTTTTATCTTTTGAACATGGAGCAAAAGGGCAGTGGTAAGCAGAAAGAGGAGTTTTTTGGCATGGGTTAGAGGTATTTGAGAAGGTCCCCCCAGTGTGGCAAAAACACGCAACCAAGGGACGTTGTTGCGGGGCCCGCGGGCGCACACTGGGTAGGGGCCCTGTGAATATCAGTAACAACACGTCCCAATCTGTTCTTCATGGTTAATGAAACCCGCACCCACAGTCTTTAATTTCCCGTCCTCCCAGCAGGGCCCACAAATTCGTCTCACTCGCCAACCGCCAACATGAACGAAGGCAGACAAATGCAAATGTGTACCCCACTGGGGTTTTAATCCCTTTTCGAAGCCCCGCTTGATGACAAAATACGGTTAGGGTCAGAAGCTTTTCCAAAAAGATCAAGAGGCCAAAGGGAAAAAATTTTGTCTGCTTGACGCCCATCGTTGATCCATCAGAGAGGAAAAGGGAAGTGGTCAATCAGAAAAATCCGGGGCGGTCGGCAATGCCTTGCAGTGCCTCTTCATGACCCCGCAGCTCGGGGATCAGAATGTCAGGACGATGAAGTCACCGTGTTGATATGATATACAACATTGCGGATCCAACGTGTCTTTTCAGCAGTTTTTTTTGTTTGCGAGCGCTTCCTGAATGAGGAGTAAGACATGGGGTAGTGTCATAGGCTCCCCCCTCAAAAAGGGGGAGAGGGGGGGTCGCAGACGTCTGTGAGAATTCCACCAGCCACGACAGCGCAAACCCCGCCCTCCTTTCGCCGTCGAAAAGGTCCCGGGCCTCTCAAGCCCGGGCCTTTTTGAGCAAGCCTTGATTCACCCAGCTGATATGCCGCCTTTGCCGTAAAAGCATCAGTAGAGGCAAGAATTTTTGGGGTTTTTTTCCACCCAAAAACATGTCTAGTCACATGCAGCGAATGCATAGTTAAATGGAGGCAAAATTTTGGGCCCAAAAAAAGGCCCCACCGATCCGGGCTTCCCAACCCCTGTCACACCCTCTTTCTCTGCCTCCTCCCCCTTGCCACCACCAACGTTCCCCAGTGCCCTGTCTTGAGTAGATAGGGATCGCCTCCGCTTCAGCCTCCACCATCGCCCAAAATAGACCAGCACCCCCGACACCCATCCTACCCTTTCCTTCCACCCGTTTGACGACCTGCACCCTACGGGGCCAGTCTAGCACCCGCCTTCTTCTTCCAGGGTTTGGGGCAGAAGAAACACTTCAACCCAAACCATCCCAAAGCAAAAGCCCCAAGTCGACTTGTCAGGTTTTGGCCTTGGAAATGTTTTCCTTTCCACTGGTGGCACAGTGGGTTCCGCCCCGTCAATGCCCCTTTCCCCCCCCCCAATACCAGATGCCCAGAGGAGTTCTTTTTAAAAGCCCCCTGCCGGGGGCCACGTGTTATCCCCCCAAAAAAATTTTAACACGTGTTCTGCATCTGTGTCCAAATCCAGTGACCACCGACACATGGATAGTAACCGGCCAAGGGCCGCTATATCTCTGTGAAAGTCTGGGGGGAGTGGGGTGGATGCTCGGGGGTGAGGTGGCTCTCAGGTCGGCGCACGCTCTTCAAAACCCCAGGGATGGTGCAGGGTTTTTTCCCCCCCGGTCCTTGGGGGCATCCTGCCCAGAAAACCAGGGGGTTTTTAAAAATTAAAACTGTCTTTGAGACCGTCAAACACAGGGCAGGAGCTGTGGACGGGTCTCCGCAACGGACGAGCACGGCTGGGAAAAAACCTGGTGCCAGGGGAAGGTGGTGTGCGATAAAGGGCAAACTGTGGCCGCCCTTAAGATCGGTTTTGGAGAAGCACTCCCTTTCCTGGACATGTCATGAACCCCGCGTCCAAATTTCTAAAGCGCTAACGGGGGTGGACTGCCCGCTGAGGGAAGGGCCGAGGGCTAGTTCGCACTTCCCCCGTTTGCACCCTGCTTTGCCCCCCTGGCTGCTTGCAGCGCAGCTCGGCTCCCCGTAACCGTCTCTTGTTGACCCCTGGAACACGTGGAATTCCCCCCTCCACATGCTCCAGCGTTTTTTGGGAGCAGCGAAAACCATTACGCAGTACAAAATGAACATGGCCTGACAAGCAGCGGTGCGGACCTCGGGGGGTTTACCACCCAAGTGGAGGCAGGTGAAAGGCTCTGCACCATCCTTGCCAGTTTTGAAGAAGCCACCAAAAAGGTCAGTGCGACATGCCCTTGTCAGATAAGCTTGTGGTATCTTAGTTCGGGAAAATTGTTGGACACTTTGAAACATCAGGTCCCCCAGGACGAAGGGGGAATGAAAGAGTGGGGACAGGAGCCCCTTTTCTCGTTATCCCAAAGGGCCCCACATTTCACAATTTTATCAGTCTTATTAGGCAGTGGGTTTGGGTCCCAGGGGTATTTTCAAGGCGGGCCTCAGCTCTCAGGTGCATTTTAGGGGAAGTCAGGGCTGTTTGAAGCTGTGCGGGGGGTAAAGGGGGAGGAGGGGGTGGGGATTCGGACACCACGTTAAACGTCCCTCCTTGGAAAGAGGTTGGTGCGAATTGGAGGCGGAGGGGGGAAGATGAGGAAGATCGTTTGCTAGTGCCCCTGACCCGAGCTTGGGAAATCAAGGCTCCCTCCTCACAGGTGCTTGGATGCTCCCTTTCCCCCCAACATGATCCCGCTTAAGGGCCCTTAAAATGAACAAAAGTTAGGGTGGCGACCCCCCTCGATTGGGGACAAAACAAAAATAGCACTTTCCCCTTTCCCCCACCCAAATAAAGGGGTAAAATGCGGAAATTTAAAACCTTCTGATTGTCAACTGGAGAATCTGTTGCGTTGCTTCACATTTTTCAAATGTCACGGTGGAACAACGTCGCAATGGACAGAGTGAGTCCAAGTAGCCCTACGGCAGCGCAGGCAAAGGGCCCAAACCTAATGGGTGACCTTGTTTAATTTTATTTACCACCTCACCCAAGCTGTAAGAGGGCACACTTTCAACAACAAACCCGGTAAGCATGGTGCCGAAACCCGCGTCTCAACACCGAGTTTTTGGATGTGTTCGGACCCAATCGCTTCTGGGTATCCAAAAAGGATGAAAGGGGCCCGTGCTCGCTCCCACACCTTGAGGTGTTTTTCTGCCCCGAAGCCAGGTCATATCTGGCGGCCTTCAGACACTGGAGGGGTCTTATAGACAAAGCATACATCTTTCCACAGATAAGTGGGGCGTTTGATTTTCAGCAAAAATGAATCAGGCGTGGATCTTGATGATGTTGGGCCCCCAATTGCCGAGGTCACCATTAGTTGCCGGGCTACTTCAATTCCCCTTCCAAAAAAATGGCCTTTTGAAAATTTTTTTTTTTTAAAATTTTAAATTTTTACTGCAATTTTTTTCTCAGTTTCCCCAAAAGAATTTTGCGTTTTTCGGGGGGGAGACTGTAAAAGCTCCGGGTTTTATGACAAAAACCCGGTTCCCTTTACTCATTTACTATAGTTTTTCGCCCCCTTGGCAATGGTTTTGGGGGCCCTGTTGTGGGATACACTATAATCAGGTCCCTTTTGGGAAAAAAATGTGGTTCTAAGTGGGTTTCTCCCTCCAATTTTTAACAATGCTGAAAGTCATTTTTATAATTTTTTTGGGTCATGTGCTTTGAAATGCGCAAAATAAGGTTCTTTCTAAAAAAATGTGGTTTTTAACAGCATTTTTTCTTCACAATTTTCAAGGTGGCCCGGTCATTTTAATTTTTGGGCATGTTGCTGTGAAATGATCTTTCTAAGGGCCCATTGTAAAAAAATGTGCGATACTTTGGGCCTATTAATTTGATTCGGACGCCCGCCCTTGCCTCCCAAAACCATGTAAGTCCGGCCTGCCCAATGAACCGCGGTACCCCCTTTACAGCCCCTTGCTTGTTCCGTAAATTTTTTGGGAATGCAGGGTTTTCTGACAGGCCCTCGTTGACCTTTCTCTGGACTCTGTTTCGTTTGCTTACTTCTATGTCACGATTTTGGAACAAGTCACCAGTAAATCAAATAGCTCTAGCAGCAGCAGTAATGGAAAAAAAAGGTTTTTAATAAGTTTATTTTTTTGAGAAATTTTCCCCCTAATGGGCATTTTTAAATTTGGGTTTTTTTGTTACATTTTCATGCTATGATAAGGGTAACTACATTTATACCCGAAAAGCGAAGCCCCTTATATCTTTTGAGGATTCCCCATGGGACGCTCGGGCCTTTTATTGCTTTTAAAAAAGGATTCAAGTTTTTTTAACAAAATTATACCTGGGGGTTTTTCGCTGCATTTCAAATCCTTTGAAATAAAAAATTCAAAGGGCTTTGCTCCAACGGATGCGTGTGATTCCCCCATTAAAGCTTAAAAAATTTGGGGTGATTGCCTTTCTTTTTCTTTGTTTTTTATGGTCCCCTAAGGGCACCCGTGCGGGTTTTTGGGTCATGCGCATTCAGGACTGGATAGTCAAGTCCATTTAACTGAAATGGTGGTTTTAAAAACCCTTTTTCCGTCATTTTTAATTGGGGATATGCAGGTTTGGGGTTTGCTGTGGTACGAAAAGGGATACTCAAATTCAGTTCAATAAAATGGTGGTTTTAAAGATCCTTTTTCCGGGCCTTTTTAAATTTGGGGGTCATGGGTTGGGGTCATGCTGGGCCCAGGACAGGTATAGTCAATGTTCAGTTCAACTAAAAAATTTGGTTTTTAAAGACCCCTTTTTTGGGCCTTTTTTTAAAAGTGGGGGGGATGCGGTTTGGGGCTCTGCTGTGGCCCGGACAGGTATAGAAAAGTCCAGTGGGGAACTAAAATGGTGGTTTGA